>PVIA01000768.1:89757-361952 GCA_004024845.1 Tonatia bakeri
GGTATATTCTCCTACCTTGTCTTCCAAATCACTAATTCAATTCTCTGCTTCATCTAACCTACTGTTTATTCTTTCTAGTGTATTATTTATTTCAGATATTGCATTCTTTATTTCTGACTGGTCTTTTTATGGTTTCTATGTCTTTCTTCAGGCTTTTAATCATCCTTATAATCATTACTCTAAATTCTCTATCTGATAAATTGCTTTCCTATATTTAATTTAGTTCTGGAGAACTCTCTTGCTTTTTTCTTTTGGGGACTGTTTCTTTGTCTTCCCATTTTGGCTAGTTCTTCATGTTTATTTCTATGTATTAGGTATATCTACAAAGGCTTTGGTGAACATCTGTCAGTTTCTACCTTTGACTGCCCCTGAACAACCTATTTAGAGCTATTAGTGGTCCACAGCTTGTACCTCCCCCTTCCCTCACCTGCAGGATGACTGTTAGGCTTAATCGCTGAAAGTGCTTCTAGTCTGGCTTAAACTCCACAGGCTGGGGTGAGAGAGATTCCTGTGTGTGGGTCTATTGCTTCCACCCAGGCTGATGCCACATGGAGGGAAGTGCTCAGCCCAAGAAAGATGGCTTCTGCAGAATTCAGCACAGGGATTCTGGCAGTTGACCCTTCAGCTCTCTCTCCATGTGTGCCTACCCCAGATTCTCCTCTTGAGGTTCTTTGCTATCCCTCTGCCAGAGCCCAGGGTAAGTGGCTGCAAAGGAAGTTTTGTGTATTGGCCCTTTAATAGGCTCTCTGTATCTCTAGCCATCTCCTCCTGGCAGACAGAAACTCCACTTATTTTCATAGCTGGATGTTATTTGGATTCCTTTCCCAGTTCTGGTGCTCTAGGCTGGGATGCCCAGCTTGGGGTTTAGATCCCATACTTCTCATGGGAAATGCCCCCACAGTCACTGAAAAGTCCCTCCACAACTTCACCTGCTGCCAATGGAAGCCCAACCAGCTGTCTTGCACCTCCACACTTCCTACCAGTCTCAGTGTGGTGATGTGGTTTCTTCCATAAGTCCTTAGTTATAAGGCTTCTCTCTAGCTAGCATTCAGTTGGTTATTTAGGATGATTTTTCTATAATTTAGTTGTAATTCTAGTTTGGTCCTGGGAGAAGGTTAGTGTCTTTTGGATGCAATTTGTTTGAGCCACCTGCTGGTTCTGCCCCAATACCACAGTTCCCACATGACTCAGTGGATTTACCTTCAGCAGAGCAATTCACCTGAAATTTCCCAGACTTCAGGTGCTCTAATGGCAGAGAAAAAAAGACTAAAAACATGATTATGATAATTCAGTAGCCCAGAACCTAGAGTGATATGAAAATAGTGGAGAGCATTATGAGAGAAAGTAGGATTTGAATGTACATGTGCTAAAGAGCATTTTTGTGCCTAGCAAGCAGGCTATGGTGATTACATCTTTAAGGACCAATTTACAAAGTCTGTCTGGCACCCAGAACTTCTGAGATCAGGAAGTAGAATGGAAGTCTCAGCTCTTTCATCAGGAAATTACAGGGTAATGAAGGGATTTAAAATCTTGCAAGCTATGTGTAATCTTTGGGCAAATTTAGGGCCTCCTTTTCCAGGCATAGAAATTAACTATGCAAGTAATAATTACAACCCAAATGGTATTTTTTTTTTAATTTAAAAAAATGTGTATTTTCTTAACTTAAAATCTTTCAGTGATTTCCTAATAACTTTCAGGCTGACATCTAAAGTCTTTAACTTAGCACACAAGTGCTTCATGGTCTGGTCCTTGCCTGTCTCTCTAACTCATCTCTCAATACCACCAGGAAGCACTCTGCATGCGTTCCAGCTACCGGAAATGACCATCAGGTCTGAGCCATGTCTGACCATTGCCCAAACTTAGTGACTATACAAGTGCTAGTGTGTCTGCCTGGAAAGCTCATCCAACTTCTTCACTTATCCAGTTCTTTCTACAAGACACAACTTAAGTATCATTTCCCAGGACACATTTTTAGCTTTTTTTTTTTAATCTTTGTTTTCTCAAAGCAACCCAGCATTTATTATACTGTGCTATTTTCATTCATCCTCTTGCTAGTGCTCCTTGTAATTTCCTAACATGCAAGGCCTGACACCTTAGAGGTAAGTCAATGACTGAATAAGAAAATAAATTAATATACAATATAAATAAAAATAAATATAGGCAAGGAAAGGGAGACAGAGGACTTAAGAAATAGCAAGCATGGAAGACTCAGGAACTGAAGAGACAGAGGGGCAGAGGGAAGAAATGGGCTCCTTTTACCCACTTTCCATGGCAACATACAGGACTCCATTCCTGCTCAGATGCCTGTGGCTTTACCAGAACAGTCCAACGGAGCTAAAAAACCAGCCCTTCTGCTTATTAGCTACGTGACCTGGTGTGAATTACTCATCTTCTCTAACTAAGCCCCAGTTTCCTCATCTCTGAAATGGAAAAAATTATAATAACCTTTGTCATAGAGTTGTTATGACGATTAAATCAAATGATGCTTATGCACACCTGACACCATACCAGGTGCATAATAAATACTCAGTACACGTTAGATGAAATTGAATTTCTAGCTAATGTTTATGGGGCTTTTTCTTAGGCTCCGTAAAGCACATGGCCTAGACTAGAACATTGTTCTTGTCTGAGATGAAGTCCCTCTCTGATCAGGATATTTTAGTTTAGTGCTGAATGCAGCAAAGCAAAACCAAATCACCAATGTGGAGTGCCTCCTTTGGCTGAAAGATAACCACAATTGTAAGCTTGGATTGGGGTCAAGAAGATTTTGATATTTCTGTGTTAGTGACATAGTTTTAGAGTTTTGCCTTTTGAAAGAAAGCAAAAAAATCTTATGAGGTTGCTGTATGAAAAATCTAAGAAAGACCCAGCCCCTCAGCAAAAAGAAGTTTCACTTAATAGAGACTGAACTTCTCAATCCAAGTTGTAAAGAAATTTTTCTCAAATAAACAGTATCAGTGTTTGCCTAATGACCCAACCACTAAGTTAGATTTAAAGGTAAAATATTATCTAGATGGATTAATTATTACATCACATTGTACTGGATTCTTCTACCATGGGTCACTTTTCTTGATTGGTCACACATTAACAATCATTGTCCTGACATTCTAAACATGCTGCCCCATCAGCAGTTCCTGGCAGCAGTGGCTGATAGCAGTTACTGGAATCTCTGCTTACTGGGTGGTTACATAATATCTACACCTAGCTGCATGGCTAGTCATGGCATTTCATGATGTTTGAACTGAAGAGTGTCATGTTCACCAGACTTATTATTCATCATGTCTTGCATTTCCTACCTTTATGCTTTTGCTCACTCTCTTTCCTCCATCCACAATGGCCTTCTTTTTCTCCAATTGTTTAAATTTTAGAAGTTTTTTAAGGTTTATTTTATTTCCTGTACAGTGCTTTTTGCTTTATAGCTTGTATTTTTCTTACTAGCAGAATGTTTTGCACACAACTGGCATTAATTATGACTTTGTTGAAGACATGAACTAGTGACTCACTACAACTAAGGTTACTATAGATTACTTGAAAATGTAAACAGACATATCTTCATGAAAAGAAAATAATTAACCCCCTATGAGGAAATCCTGGTTTTAACCAACAACTAAGTTTACTTCTTGCTCATGGGCCTCCCAAATGGCTTGGGAAGGAGACTCTAAACAGAATGAATTCTAGAATCTAATCTCTGATTTATTACTCAAATAACTTGGCCTTGCTTACTTCTTGGATATTACAACACTACACTAATCAAAACTCAGAATTAAAGAAACTTGGAAATCATGGATTTAAGTCGGTATTTTAGGCTGAAAAAAGGACAAAGATGCTCTCCATTTGTTTCTTTAATTGACATACCCATTCCCAGAAGTGAGAGCCTAAAGGGCAGGAGATGACCTAGAGCTAGGTCAGGGTAGAAATTGGGAGGATAATAGAGGATATTTATGTAGACTCAGTACTACATGATATTAAGAAATTATTTTCAGTTTTGTCAAACTGAGTAATGGCTTGCTTGTTGTGAAAGACAAAGCCTTATCAGTTAGAGATGTGTGCTGAGTAATAACATAGTTTCTTGGATTTGCTTTGAAATACTCAATAGAAAAGAGGAGGAATGAAGAGAAATGACAAGATCAACAAAACATTGAAAACTGTTTAGTTAATTGATTAGCATAGGGAAACTCATTATATTATTCTGTCTACTTTTGTGTGCTAGAACATTTCTACACTAAAAAATCAATTTCAAAGAAAATATTACTTAAGAAAAAATATCCTCTGCAAACAAGGTTTTTTACCTGAAAAGACACATAAGGAGCGTAAAGGGAATTTTTATTATCTATATCATGCCAGGCTGTGCCATTTGATTTAATACAGATTACTCTAAATGACTGCTGGGTCATGTTCTGTGTTACTAAGTCAGAAGCCTACACATGTGCAGCATAATCTAGAAGAGTTATCTGTAGTTTAACTTTAAGCACACTAAAAGTTATTTACAGGGTCCTTAATAAAGATTTCAGCCTTATCCCAATGGACCAGTTCATTGGTGTTTGAGTTTTGTTTCTTGAAGTTATAGTTATGTTTTTAAAAAATATTGGTTATACTAAAAATATGGGGGCTTTTTAATATAAGATGGAGAAAAGGGGGATCATAAGTAACCTATAGGTTAATAAATTTCCTAGTAGAATATTCTATTAATAATCCAGGTAAGCACTTAATTGTCTAGTATATACAGCCCTAATTTAAATTTAGCTCTAAAACATTAATCAAAAAAATGTGTTTTATAGAAGTTAATTAATAACCCTGTCTCTTCTGCTATCATCCCCCTGCACCCCCTGCAACAGACAAAGATGAAAGAAATTCAGAACTTCCCCCTTTAGCTTTAATCAAAGTAGCCCCAAATTTCTATTCACTGAGTAATCTAAAGCAACAAAAGATTTATCATGTTAAATGTTAATTGTTGATATTTAAAAATACCATGAAAGATTGGAATCCATAGATACCTATGGAATACTTTTCTTAGTTATTTTGTTTGTTTGCATATTTATTTATTTTGCTGGAATGAGCATATATTCTTAGAAAAAAAACAACTGTGCATTTTGGTTTCCAATTTTACCAGGTACCAAATGGTAAAAGACAGTGGAAGAAACAGGGTGTAACTTTACTGATTTTCCTAAAAGAAAGGCAAATATGAGGAAGAACTTATTGAGAAAATGCGGGAATAAATACAACCCATTGCGCAGCCACAGTTCAGCTGTAGATTTTCAGCCTGGTGTGTATTCTTTCGAAACTTCTCAAGACGTCTTTGGAATAGTTTGTTTCCTTCCTGTTTTGTTATTGGATATGAGCCTCTGTAAATCTGTTGTTGCTGTTTTGAATAATTTTATAAATAAAAATTGGAACTGTTTCTTAAAAAAAAAAAAGAATTGTCGAAGCAACTTACTTCAGGAAAAGAGACATTCCAGTTAGGTTAAAAAAAACACACACACACACACAACCTTATGCAAACCCCCCTTATCAGCAGCTATTTCCATAGAAAGAAGTTTACAGAGTTGGAGGGCTTCAGCAGATCAAGGCTTAGTGAGGTGGAATTAACTAAACTAAGCTTAAAGAAGCCAGTAAAATCTTTGAAATGCCTCAACCTGCATTGTCACCTTTCTCTATACAACTCTGTACCTCTGTACATTAGACTATATATTATAGCCATCCAAATCCTTCAGAAAAATCATTAATTCATCATTTCCTAAATATGTTTACAAAATTAAGATATTATTAGTCATACCTGAAAAAAAAAAAAAAAAAAAGCTAAGGAATTCTCTCTTTCATTCAAAGAAACAAGAGAGACCTATTTTTTCCAAAAGCCCTCCAGACGTGGATTCTGGGCAGTTACTTCCTTCCTGCTCTAAAAACAGCAAAACCAGGAACCAAGAAGTTGATAAGGAAGGAGCTGTCCTTATTGCTGCTTTTAGGTAAAGAACATTTAGTACTACAGCAGGCTTCCTATAAACTCCAGGAAACTTACTAAGACCTGGCCCTGACTTTCTGTAAAATCTGGAAAGAAGTCAGTAGGTAAATTACTTTTTTTCTTTTCTTTCCTCAACTTAAGTGCGTCTGTCTTAGCTATCTCCAAAACTATAGATATACTATCTACTCAACTATCTACTCAAAGAGCATTTAGTAAATTTATACCATAAGTGGTAATGATTATAGCTGCCAAATGGCTGCTTGATAAGGTGAATTTGATCATTTTAGCTTGAGACATAATTGCCAATCAAAACAATTCCACTCCAAAGATCACAACTCTATTTCAATAGAAATAAATTTCTATAGAAAATAAATTTTTTTCAAAACAGAAAAAGTATAGAAATAATGGAGATCAGGACTAGAGCTGATCCCTGAACTGGCCTGTAGTTCCAGTCGCTTTGTCCATTGGGATCATCCACACAGATATCTCTGGAGTAGTTTGTGCACAGGATTGATACTGCAGACTCATTTTAATTCTTGCATTACATGTAGTCACAACTTCAGTTTCCTTTTCCATACTTTTTTTTGGAAAGGAAAATTAAAACATGTCAGCCTAAGTTATTCACACCCTTGGTACACTCTACCAAGAGCTGGCTTCCTCTCACTAGTCACAAAAAGGAAAAGCAAATGCAAGTTGCCATTACAAAAAGTACCGACACTATAACCCATAAGCCAAACATTTGCCTTGTAATTAATAGGAGGAACAGGAAGGAGCATGAAACAGAAAAGCATAATTGAAAATCTATGAATACATTATTAAAGTTTTGGGAGGGTTTTATTGTTTTTTTATTAAATAGGAACATTTCCTGTAGAATAATACGTCTTCCATTACTGCTTGGATTTGAATGTATTTGTTTACTCCTTAGCAATTATATTCAGTGATTTTATATAAGAAAAATACTCATAAATGATCATTTTAAATATTTTAAGTAAGTAAATTATTTTCTTTTAGAAATAAGATTAACCACACTGGAGTTATCCCACTGCTGCCACTGTTTATTGTAGGGATACCAAACCTTTATGCTAAGGATCCCATCTCCAAAGACTCTCCAGGGTTCCACTATGTGGAATACCAGAGCAGCGCTAGATACTAAGGGGAAAATAGACTTCTCAGCTGTGGTCTCAGATTGGAGGCAAAGGAATAGATAGAAAAGGTGATAAGTGACTAAAGGATGTTATCCAAAGGAAATCCAGAGTACTCATCAAGGACACCTAGGATATTAATTTTTGACACTGTCAAGTTTCTATGTCTATATATAAATTAGAACTGATTAATGGGATACAGTGCCTAAGGTACTCAGTGCTGGGTACAAGGGCAATAGAAACAACTGGTATGCCTCTATGACCATAGCTCCATGTTTCTAAGATCTGTACATGAAGATTTTATCTTTCTTTGAACCAACAAAAAATGTTTTTTGCAAAAGTTAAAACTGTAAACTCTAAATGTGAGCTATATTTGTTACATTTGGCAAGAAACCTTAACAACTAATCTGGAAACTCTTTGAAATGGCTCGAGGATGTATGGATAAACACACCCATATGTGACAGAGGTCAACATCCAAATGGGTGGCTTAAGTAGACCAGGAATTTGTGTGCATGTGTTTCTTTCTGGACACAGATCTAATCCACACATAAATATTATTGGATCCATACTGTCAACTTGAGAATATATTTTCAGGAATACATGAGGTACAAAAGACAGCAAACACCTGTATAATATTTTAACTTTGAATGGCATATTGCTATCAGGTTCTAACTAATGAATTGATGGAAATTAGGTATTTCTCACTTATTTAAGACTAGAGAGAAAAATCATTTCCATGTAATCATATAAAAATATTTTTATGCTGTCAGCATAATTTCCATCATATTTTCCCCTTTTCACTTCTATTACATGAGGGAAAGAAAATTTCAGTAGAAAATTATAAAAGAAGGCAGTTAAAAAATATCTTATTTGGAAGTTGATGTATTATACCAGTCCTGAGAAATTGCTATGGCTTTTGATATCAAGCTAACTTGTATGAAGCCTGAATTCTCTTAACAGCTTTAGGAAAAGATTTGAAGTGAGATAAAAGAAAACATTTAATCAAAATTTAAGAATAAAGCCAAGGTTGCCCTGGTGGGGTGGCTCAGTTAGTTGGAGCATGGCCCTGTACAGCACAAAGTTGTGGATCCCATCCCTGGTCAGAGCACATACATACTGAACTGTGTCCCCAGTCAGGGCATGTATGGGAAGCCACTGACTGGTGTTTCTCTCATGTCACTTTCTGTCTCTCTGTGTGTTTCTCTCTCCCTTCCTCTCTCTCTAAAATAAACATCCTTCAGTGAAGATAGATAGATAATAAATATTCTTAACTGGTGGTTAGAACTGCCTAAAAAAAGTGGGGGGCTCATACCTAGCTAACACCTGTAGCCTTCAATGGGAAAACTATCTCATTTTGATGCTGGGTTGGAGAGGTAAGTATATTTACAGAAAGTTACTGGTGCCCAATCCAGCCCTTCACAAGCATGGACCTTTGTCTTCTACATGCCCGCATAATGACTTATGGATTTGCATGTTTTCCATTTTCTTTTTTTCACAGATTTACCTCTTCTCCACACAACCCAACCCAGCTTCTACATGAATCATATCACAAGAGTCTAAATTCCAGCCTCGGCTCTACTTGTATTGTTGTTGAAACGGTCAAAGAGGAAACTAGGTTGGCAATGATTGCCAACTGTAGAAGCTTCAGGGCTAAGATTTGAGATTAAATTTAAGCCCATGAATGCCCAGGAAAGCAAAAGTTAGGTGCAATCCTACAGGATGGAGGAACAGAGGTAAGGTTACAGTGGAGGGTGGATTTCAATATGGCCAGAGATAAGATCCAACCCTGACAACAATCTAGCACATTTGCAGGGATAAAGATTGGGAAAGTGGGGTGGAGGGAGCAGCCAGAAGCCTCAAAGACCGTGATCAAACTAGATTTATTAAAACAAATCAGTAGAAGACTATAGTCATGGTGGAGCAGTGCCAATACCAGCTTATCTGCAAGCATCGTCAAGGCATTCTCATGCTATTGTCCACACGCTATTCTTCTAAGCAGGATGTATCTACAAATAACCTCTTCTGAAGTTTTCTGGAATCAACCACTTTAAGAAAAATACCTGGAGGTTATAATAATACAGACATAAATTGAATCTTTGTCTTTTGGGAGTAAATATCCTGATGTGGATGAACAGGGAATAATTACTGTTTTTCTTTGTTCCTTGCCAAAAAGCAGGCATTTGCTTAATTAAATAAGGACAGAAAAGACTTTTTTCCATACATGGAATGGAACCCAAGCTGCTTTTATAGGCAGAAAAAATTGTGTTCATCGGATTATTTATGGAATTAGTCCACAATTGGAACAATAACATTCTCCTTGTGGTTTTCCATGGAACTGGTTACATGTCAAATACAAAGCTTGTTTGAGTGAATCCAGATCTCCATGGATATCACAGGAATAAGGGAATGGAAACAAGATAAATGTGAAGAATGGAAGAGGAGTAGCATATAAGGAAACAACTGGAAAGATTTTGATAGAAGAAAATCTGAGAAGAATTCTCCTATTTATTTTTGTGTAGAATAATAACTAAGTCTGACCATTCTGTTATGAAGGCAGCAGCCCCTGTGCCCTGCTTTCTGCCCAGCCTGCTTCCCTTTTCAGTCACATTTTACTCTTAACATCCACGAGCATTTAATCCAACTAGTGTTCGTGCACACAACACTTGTTTGTTCAGTGCAGATTATGTTAAAGACTGTACTGAAAGAATGAGTAGTGAAATTAATGTACATCTTGAGTATTATTGATCTTTTTTTTACTTTTTCATTTCAGTCCTTCAGTTATACGTTTATTTGTTATGTTTTACAATTTGGCACTTTACAGGTTGAATGTGGAAAACTTCATTTTGATACACAATAAGAGAATTTTGTTGATTGCATTGTGGGCACTGTAGATTTTTTCAGTTTTTTTTTCTACCTTTCATATTCAATGAAAACAAAAAAAAGTATGTCATTTTATTTTTATATTTCTTAATGAAATTCAACAAACCTCTTCATAAATCTTTTTGCCACTTGGCATGAGTTTGAAAGCCACAATCTTAGTCAACAAGAACCATAGCTCATATTTCATTAATGCATATTTGATATCTCTCTGCCATTTTATGTAAACAATTTAGGCAAAAAAAAAAAACCCACAAAAAATGGAGAATGAATATTACATAAAGTCCAGCACTCACAGATTTCCATTATTAGCTGGAAATCTATATTTTGATAAATACAAAGTCTGTTTGGAAAAAGTCCAGCCATGAATGAGAATAGTTTGCACTACATCAAAGTAACTTGGCATCCAAGGAGAGTGAACTGGAATGTGCATGTGTGAACAATGATGACTTCACTGTACTAATCAGTGGGGGCAGTAGATGCTGTTGAGTGAGCATGAGTACTGTGTAGCCATTGCATTCAAAATGACAGAGCAAGTAGAGCAATGAATCTGCATCAAATTTTGCATTAAGCTTGACCATTCCTCTATGGAAAGTATTTGGATGATTCAGAAGGCCACAGCTATGGGCAACTGGTGACTGACAACTTCATCACCACAACATTCCCCCTCATGCATTATGTCTCATGCAGAGTCTTTTTGTGAAACATCAAATTACCCAGATAACTCAGTGCTCCCACATCCCAGATTTGCTGTCCTGTGACTTCTGTCTTTTCCCAAAACTAAAAGCACCTTTGAAAGTGAAGAGATTTCAGCTCATCAATGAGGCTCAGGAAAATATGACAGGGCAGATAATAGCAATTGGGAGAACTGTGTGATGTCCCAGGGTGCCTACTTAGAAGGACTGAGCTGTCATTATCCTAAGTACAATGTTCTTTGTATCTTCTTCAATAAATGTCTATGTTTTTCATATTACATAACTGTATATCTTCTGTACAAACTTTGTATATACCTGAATGTATTTCTGTGCCTATAGACACATATGGAAATGAATATACAGTTTTACATGAAGGTGCTCTTTCTACTCAGGCTGTTTGAAACAATATTTTTTTTAACTCAACCATATCTTGGCAATACTTCCATGCTCATAAATATAGAACTCCTTGTGTCCTGCAGGGCTGAGTGTAATATGGTCCTGCTTACCTCTCTTACTCATCTGCAACTTCTATCTCCTTTACTCATTCCACTTCTGCCCCTGGACTCCTTGTTATCCCTCAAATACACAAAGTTTCTTCTTACTGGAGGGTCTTTATATTTTCTGTTTCCATGTTCTTATAGTACTTTTCCTACAGTTCTTTCTTTCACAGGCTACCTAATGTTTGTCATTCATGTCTCAGCTCTACTGTCCCCTCTCAGAGAGGTCTCCCACAATGACTCTCTCTAAAGGAGTCACTCAGACACTCCACATCTCACCACTGTTATTTTTATCATAATATTATCTCTGTCTAAAATTCTCCTATTAATCTATAAATTCATCAGAGCATTTTTAAAGGATTTAAGTAGCAATTAGATTAATAAACTGAAAAATTAGCTAGAATTCAAGTAAAACAAAATATTATCAGAACCTAAAATGTCAAGGAAATGGCCATTACTTTGGAATAATTGATAGATCATCAAGTTACAGTTCTTAAAAAAAAAAAACTTAAAGTTCCTCCAGAGCATAGAAGAATCTTTAAAGTTGTTGTTTATAAGTTAAAGATTTAATCCAGCTTTCCATAGCTTTTATTATAATACTTATAAACTGTTGGAGAGTTTATAAAATATAAATTTTAGGTGTTATAAGCTTTTAATAAGATAAATTCAATTTGTGTCTTAAGGAAGCTTTAAAGCTTATCTTAATTGATGAGGCTTCTATGACATAAAAATAATAAAATACTTTTTTTCAAATATCCATTTATCATTAGCTCCTGTCAAGATGGTGGCATAGGTAAACATGGTACTTGGAACTTCCCACAACCACATCAAAATTACAACTGAACTACTGAACAGCCATCATTCATAACCACTTGAAATCTATGTAAACATAAGTCTTTTAACATAGGATTTAAAAAAGAAACCACATGGACACTGGTAGAAAGGGCAGAGACACAGAAAGGTCTGTTTCCATACCCACATGTGGCAGTTAAAAATCAGAAGGGGCATCTCAGCTGCAGAGGTCCCCCACGAGGAGCAGTGGGTCTGAGCTCCACATCAGAACCCCTGTCCAGGGTTCTCATACCAGGAAGAAAAGTTACCACAACAGAGGGCTTCTAGGGTTATAGACATTCTTAAAGAAACCACATAAACTTACTTGGACTTACTTGTTCTAAGCTCCAGGGCTGGGGCAGCCACTTGAAAGGTGCCAGGGACTTACAGTGAGGTACTGAATTGTCTGGCATTAGGACAAGGGCTAGAGAGGCAGCTTTCTCCCAGACAGAAATACATTGCTAAGCCTTTCCCCTACTGAGTCAACAGGCAGGTGCTATATATGAGTGTTCATCAACCTTGCTATTACTGTTTTTGCCCTGCCCTGGTAATTCCCTGAAACCTCATCCCACCCTACTTGCAAGCCCAACTGAAGCCATTTCTGATGACTTTTCCACACAAATGGCCTATCTTGGCTCATGCTTCAGACTTTCCCCAAATCTCTCAAATAAGCAGCATCCAGCCTTGGCATGCCCTATACCTCTTTCTTAGTTGCCCCAGGCCCAGCACTAGCACCAGCCAGGCCTGGTTCACAGCTTGTCCTCTTCCAGATACCTCCAAGCCAAGCATAGCCATCTACAGATTGATTTGTAGTTCATACCAGGTAGCTCTGGGCAGGGCACATGCGGTAGATGACCTTGGTCTGCACCTCCCAGGAGTCCCCATAGCCAGTGCACCTGGTGAACAGCTTCAGACTGTGCTAGAGCGCCAACCCATTATCTCAACAATTGACACATTCAAAGGGTGTACTTGGTCAGTATGTGATCCCCACCGAAGTGAGTTCTGCTTTGTGGGGTTGGTGCCTGCACAGCAGATCCTCCATAATGGTCATAGTCAGTCTTCATAGCTGATCAGCCTGGGGAGTAAATCCCTTGATTGCAAACAGCAATCAAGGCTCAACTATAGCAGGAGGATACACAACCCACACAAGGAGTATACCTCAGGTGCCTAGCTCCAACGACCAGGGAGGCTGCTCCACTAGGCCCTACTGGACACCTACTACATAAGGCCACTCTATCAAGTCCAGGAGAAATAGTACCTCTACATAATACATAGAAACAAGCACAGATAGGAAGGAAACACGAGGAGACAAAGAAACACGTCTTAATGAAAGAACAAAACAAAACTCCAGAAAAAGAACCAAATGAAATGGAGATAGCAAACTAGCAGAAACAGAGGTCAAAACACTGGCAATATAAGTGCTCAATGAACTTAGGGGAAGAGTAGAAAAACTTAATGAGAACTTTAATAATGATATAGGAAACATACAAATGGAGGTAGACAATATAAAAAATAATTAGAAATGAAGTATACACTAACTGAAATGAAGACTACATTACAGGGAATCAACAGTAAAGTAGATGAAGCAGAGGATTAGATCAGTGATTTGGAAGATAAGGGAACAGAAAATACTTATCAAAACAGCAAAAAGAAAAAGGAATTTAAAAAAATGAAGATAGTGTAAGGAGGCTTTGGGACAACTTCAAGTATACCAATATCTGTATTGTGGGAGTACCAGAAAGAGAAGGCAGAGAGCAAGGAATTAAACACCTGTTTGAAAAAATATGAAGGAAAACTTCCCTAATATGGTGAATGAAATAGACATAAAGTCCAGGAAGCACAGGGAGTTTCAAACAAGATGAACCCAAAGAGGCTCACTCCAAGACACATCATAATTAAAATGGCAAAGTTAAAGACAAAAACATAATCTTAAAATCATCAAGAAAAAGATTATTAGTTATCTACAAGGCAGCTCCCATAAGACTTCCAGCTGATTTCTCAATAGAAACTTTGCAAGCCTGAAGAAATTGGCAAGAAATATTCAAAGTGATGAAAAGCAGAGACCTGCAGCCAAAATTACTCTACCCAAGAAAACTACCATTTAGAATCAAAAGACAGATAGTTTCTCAGACAAGAAAAAGCTAAAAAATTCCATCACCACCAAACACAAAAGAAGAAAAAAGATTTAAAAATAAGGGGACAGTAACCTACAAAGGAGTTCCCATAAGACTGTCAGCTGATTTCTCAAGAGAGACTTTACAGGCAAGAGGCTGGAAAGAAGTATTCCAAGACCTGAAAGGCAAGGACCTACATCCAAGATTGCTCTATCTGGCAAAGCTTTCATTTAGAATAGAAGGGCAGACAAAGTGCTTCTCAGATAAGGTCAAGTTAAAGGAGGTCATCATCACCAAGCCCTCATTTTATGAAATGTTAAAAGGACTTATCTAAGAAAAAGATAAAAAACATGTACAGTAAAATAACAGCAAACTCACAATTATTAACAACCACACCTAAAACAAAAACAAAAAAACTAAGCAAACAACTAGAACAGGGACAGAACCACAGAAATGGAGCTCAAATGGAGGGTTATCAAAAGGGGAGTGGGAGGGGGAGAGAGGGGGAAAAGGTACGGAGAATAAGTAGCATAGATGGTAGGTAGAAAATAGACAGAAGGAGGGTAAGAATAGTATGGGAAATGTAGAAGCCAAAGAACTTTTAAGTATGACACATGGACATGAACTAAAGGGGGGGATGTGGGTGGAGGGGTGTGCAGGGTGGAGGGGCATGAAGGGGGGGAAATGGGACAACTGTAATAGCATAATCAATAAAGTATATATATATATATATACACACACTATACACACACACACACATATAAAAGAATGAAAGGGCAGATAATGTGCTTCTCAGATAATGTAAAGTTACAGGAGTTCATCATCACCACGCTCTTATTATATGAAATGCTGAAAGGACATACCTAAGAAAATGAGGATGATGAAAAGTATGAACAGTAAAATGACAACAAGCTCACGACTATCAACAACTGAACCTAAAACAAAAACAAAAGCAAACTAAGCAAACAACTAGAACACAAACAGAATCACAGAAATGGAGATCACATGGAGGGTTATCAGCAGGGAATGAATGGGGGAGCATGGAGGAAAAGGTACAGGGAATAAGAAGAATAAATGGTAGGTACAAAATAGACAAGGGGATGTAAAGAATAGTATAGGAAATGGAGAAGCCAAAGAACTAATATGTATGACCCATGGACATGAACTAAAAGGGGAGAATGTGGGTGGGAGGAGGTGTGCAGGGCGGAGAAGAATGAAGGGGTGAAAATGAGACAACTGTAATGGCATGATCAATTAAATATATTTTTTAAAAAGCTGGGGTAGCAATACTTATACCAGACAAAATAGATTTTAAAACAAAGGCTATTACAAGAGACAAGGAAGGACCCAGCATATACACTGCTGGGTACTTATCCAAAGAAACCTAAAATATAGTACTGAATTGAAAAGACATATACACCCATATGTTTATTGTCATGTTATTTACAATAGCCAAGATAAATAAGCAATCTAAGTGTCCATCAATAAATGAATGGATGAAGAAGTGGCACATATATATAATGGAATATAATGCAACTATAAAAAATGAAATCTTGCCATCTTCAGCAAATGGATGGAACTGGAGGTTATTGTACTGAGTAAAAGTCAGACAGAGAAAGACAAATACAATATGATTTCACTTGTATGTGGAATCTATAAAACAAAACAAACAACCAAAACAGAAACAATCTCATAGATACAGACAACATTTTGATAGCTGCCAGAGGTGAGGGAGGTTCAAGTAATGGATAAAAAAGTGAAAGAATTAAAAAGTACAAATTGATAGTTACAGAATAGTCATGAGGATTTAAATTACAGGATAGGGAATATAGTCAACAATACTGTAATAACTATGTATGGTGTCAGGTGGGTGCTAGACTTATCAGGGTGATGATCACTTTGTAAGTTATATAAATATCTAATCACAGGGTTGTATACCTGAAACTAATATGATATCATACATGAATTATATTTGAAAAAAATTTCAATGCACTGATTTAAAAACAATCTGCCAAAATATCTATACCCAGTTTTTCTGCAAATATTTGTAAATATAAATAACATTATCATTTGAGAAGAAACAGTCATCTCTTCTATGAGGAAAAATAATTCTTTTAGATACATTGTAAATGATGACCTGGTACATTTACATGAATGCTTGGAAATCTAATGAAAAAAAAAAAGACTGATTCTAAAAATCATTTAATAATGAATAATTTATTTGTTTTTTCTACCTTTTTTTATTTATTTTTACAGCTTTTCAATACAGTTATTCCCATGTTCCCTCCAATACTCTCCTCCTGCCTTACCCATCCCCACCTCCCACACTCAATGCCCCCTTCCATTGTCTTTGTCCATGGGTCCTTTATATGTGTTCCTTGATGACCCTTCTCTTTCTTTCCCCATTATCCCACTACCTTCTCCCCTCTGGTACTGTCAGTTTGTTCTTTATTTCCATCTCTCTGGTTCTATATTGCTTGATTCTTTGTTTTGTTGATTAGGTTCCACTTATAGATGAGATCATATGGTATTTGTCTTTCACCAACTGAATTATTTCCCTTAGCATAATGCTCTCCAGTTCCATCCATGCTGTCACAAACAGTAGGAGCTCCTTCTTTCTTTCTGCTGCATAGTATTCCACTGTGTAAATGTACCACAATTTTTTGATCCACTCATTTACTGATGAGCAATTAGGCTGTTTCCAGCACTTGACTTAATAAAGAACATTTTATTTGATTTAAAATAAAAATGAAAACTATGATCCAGAGGGATGTTTTTGTTTTGGTTATTTCTTAGTTATAAATCCACAGGAATCTAAGACTCTCATCTAGAAATATTCATTAGTGTAGCATGAAAGATGAACATTAGGCACTAACACTTTAAAATGTCTACAAGTAAAAAATAATTAGTAGAAAAATTGCTACAGAAGAAAAATTGGGACAACTGTATGGTTGTAGTTCATTTATTGAAAAAATGCATTTTCCAATTTAAAAGATATTTGAAAATTAAACATTTACTTTTTCTCATTGAAGTGTATTTTTTAAGGCAATTGTTGATCTATAGTTGACTGTGGGTAACTTAAATATGTACTTGTTACAACTACCCACAACTTGAACCCATTGATGGAATAAAATAGCTCATTTCATGATTCCACAGAAAGTTCACTTATAGAAATACCTTCTGTAATTCAAGTATTCTGAGTTTGCCAAATGAAATTAAATGGTGGGATCAATAATTTTGATATTGTTGTTTTGTACCTCTGGAGTGAACCCATCATCAGTCATTTTATTGAGCATATTATAAAATCTTTAGTCTTCAGGAGTCTTCCCTTTACTCCCCAAATAACAATCATCACAGTTTCTTATCCCACTTGTACAATATAACATTCAATCTTTCACAGGAACCTCTCTCCAAGTATTTTTAAGGGTCCCATTGATTGCAGATACACATTCTTCAAATCTGTGTGAACAGGTACATATCCATTGTCAATTCACAAAGATGTTCGAGAGATCTCTGTTATGGTACCTATCCAAAAATCCAGGCTTCTTTCTTGAAGACTAGGATATTATAAAGGAAGATGAAGTCAGAAAAAGAATGCTTAAAATTGGATATAAGCTATGTCTACTAGAGAGAGTTGGTCATCCCATTTCACTGGAAGTCTTTCATTTGATCTTCTTTTTTAGTTTCACAGATGGGTGCCAATGGCAGGGTTCCTCTTACCTCTCACAAACAGAAGAATTCCAAAGGACTCCTTAGCTTCCATTGTTCCTCCACTATGTCAATATGAAATCATAAATTTTTTAGAGACAATCACACTGCCTACAATGGAGTCAAAGTTTCTTGTTATAGAACAGTCAATTTCCTTTTTGCCCCTAACTTTTCCATTCCAGAGTGACATTTTGGATTTACCTATTGATTAAATTGAAGGAGCATTAAAGTTTTGCCCAAAAGAAAAAGACAACCTTTCTCCAAAGATACGTTATGCCTCCACCCTTAGAGCAACAGAGAAACCACTGACAGCTTTAAAATAGTAACCTAGCAGTTTAAATGAATAAATTAGATCTACACTATGGGTTGACTGGGGAAAATAAAAGGAAGTTTTAGAATAATATTGTATGAAATAGTTTATGTAAATATATTATATATAAGCATACACATGAGCAGTAAGTATACAGGAACATGAGCAGGGAGGTGCTTCACCAATCAGAAAGTATTGGCTGTCTCTGAAAAGTGAAAAATAGAATTGGGAATGTGATTCATATGGGGCTTCAACTCAAAAATAATTTATTTCCAAAAAGAAAATAAAAACAAATATGGCAAAATATTAATGTATTATAAATCTATGTGGTAGATAAATAAATGCATAAACATATTTAGCAGTTCTTGTTCAGGTATTTGCAGAGTATCTTGTAGCTGGGAAACTCCCCCACATATAATGATCATAAACTCTAGACATGATATAAGATATACTAAACAATTATTCAAAGTCACTGTAGATTGACCCAGAAAAGGTAGAAACTGGAAGGTGAGATTATACTATGTGTATTCTCAATATACAAGGCTTTTCCACTGAGGATATGCCTCAGTCTACAAGGCTCACCTAGAATACAAGCAGAAACATATAGGATTATTGCTTTGAGCTTTCAGAACACAGGATATGACCAAGCATCCTAGTGGAAAATAATAACCTGAAGGCTAAAAGTTATCAAAGTTTCAATCTACTTCACTCTGTAAGGAAGAAGAATCTAAAGTCTGGAGAATAGGCTTGGTAGATATCTTGGGCTTTCCACACACTCAACCAAACAAAATTGTGAGCCAATCTTCTCTCTGTAAAACTTAAAATCAAATTTCAGTTTGTCATTCAGTAATTTAATTGCCTGTTATATTATTATATACTAGACATAGTGAAAGACACATTATAGAGAGTCAGGATTCTATTATCTTCCTCTGAAGCATGTTGATTTGTTTTTCTAGCAGGCAATTAAAATACTAAATGTGCAAATCACACCAGGTCCCAGACAATCCCACAGTGATGGTAATGACAGCCATATAGACTGCTAACCCAAAATGACATGGATGTTAATATGATCAGATAACACCTATTAAGCTGCTATTCTAACTATATGCTTCAAGAAATAAAGGTAAATACTTAGGAAACAAATAAAAAATGAAAAATATTAGCATATAAATAGACTATGTAAAAAACTCAAATTGATATTTTAGAACTAAAAACTACAATAATCAAGTAAAAATATTCATTGGATGAGCTCAATAGCAAATGGAAATGATAGAGGAAAGTCTTGAAGATCGATTAATAGAAATTACTTAATCAAAAAAAAAAAAAAGCAAAACAAGATTTTTTAAAAAAGTAAACAGAGGCCTTGCTGGTGTGGCTCAGTAGACTGAATGCTGGCCTGTGAAAAAAAGGATAGCTGATTTGATTCCCAGTCAGGGCACACGCCTGGGTTGCAGACAATGTTTCCAGTTGGGGGTGCGTGAGAGGCAACTGCACATTGATATTTCTCTCTTTCTCTTTATCCCTCCCTTCCCCTCTCTCTAAAAATAAATAAATAAAACTTAAAAGAGATAAAAAGAGACTCAGAGGCTTGTGGTAAAATGTCAAAAGATTTAACATTCATGCCATTTAAATCCCAAAACAAGAGGAAGAAGAATGAGATGCAGAGATAAATATTTGAATAAATAATGGTTGAAAACTTCCTAAATTTGGCAAAAGACATAAATTTATAGGTTCAGATACAGTGAATCCCAAAGCAGGATAAGTTAAATGAAATTTATGTCCAGCCACACCATCATTAAACTTCTAAAAACTAAAAACAAAGTGCGTTTCTTGAAAGTGGCCAGAGAAAAACACATTACATAGAGGGAAACAACAATTTGAAGGATCATAGGTTCCTCATGAGAAACTATGGAATGCTAAAGGACAAAATTTTTAATATGCTGAAATTAAAGAACTGTCAACTCAGAGTTTATATCCTCCAAAGATGAAGAGGAAATTAAAAATATCAGATGAAGAAAAACTAAAAGAATTCATCAACACCAGACTTACTCAGAAATATATGCTACAGGAAGATCTGAAGAAAGAAGGCAAATGATATCAAAGGGGAACTTGAAACTTTGGAAGTGAAGGAAGGTTAACAGAAATGGTAACTATATGGATAAATATGAGACTATTTTTCTGCTCAGTTCTGTAAATATTTAGGATGGCTTTAAGCAAAAATGATAACATTGTCCCATGGAGTCTCAATGTATGTCAGTATAATTCGTATGAAAATTACCACATTAAGGGGTCAGATCTATAGTATAGTAAGGTTTCTACATTTCATGTAGAGTGAATAAATGTTAATTCTATGTAGACTGTGAAAAGGTAAACATAAATATAAGCTCTAGAACCACCATTAAAATACATATTTGTATACACATACAGAAAAGCATAATCAAAAACTCAATAGATAAAATAAAAGGGAATACTGAAAAATATTCAAATATCATAAAAGAAAGCAGAAAAAAGAAATAGAGAAATAAAAATTGGAGGAAAACAAAAGAAATGATAATAAAAATGTAGACCTGTTTTAAACTTGTATAAGTCCAAACAAATAAATAATTACATTAAAAATAAGTGCTTCAAATACACCAATTTAAAAATGGATATTTCAGGATATACAAAAAGAGACACAACTATATGCTACAATAAACCCACTTTAAATATAATAATGTAGGTAAATTAAAGTGTTAATTGACCATGAAGAAATAACAATCCTAAACATGTATTATTCAACAACAGGACCTCAAAATCCAAGAGACAAAAATTTATGGAATTAAGAAGAAAAGTTTCCAATTCTAGTTGAAAGGTTCAACAATCATTTAGTAATCAAAAATTAGCAAGGATTATAGAAGACCAGACCATAATATTAACAAACTGCATCTAATTAACATTTATAAAATTCCATGAAATGATAATACACATTCCACTCAAGTGCAGATGAAATATATCCCAAGATAAACCATATCCTGGGTCAAAGCAAACTTAACTATTTTTTAAAATTAACAATTTCTTTTAATACAACCACTCAATTAAACTAAAACTCAATAACAGGAAGATAACCAAAAAATCCCCAAATACCTGGTAACTAAACAACACAATTCTAAATATTCTATGGATCAAAGAGGGAATTGTGAGGAAAATTGGAAAATATTTTGAACTGAATGAAAATGAAAATTAAACATATTAAAATTTGTGAGATGCAGCCAAAGCAATGTTTGAAGGAATATTTATACCACTCAAATCTTATATTAGAAAAAAAGAATATTTCTCAAATCAGCATTTAAAAAATCTACCTAAAAATAAATCTGCCTTAAACTAAAAAAAGACCAAAATATATCCAAAGCAAGCAAAAAGAAAGAAAGAAAGAAAGAAAGGAAGGAAGGAAGGAAGGAAGGAAGGAAGGAAGGAAGGAAGGAAGGAAGGAAGGAAGGAAGGAAGGAAGGAGAAAGAAAGAAAGAAAGAAAGAAAGAAAGAAAGAAAGAAAGAAAGAAAGAAAGAAAGAAAGAAAGAAAGAAAGAAAAGAAACTAATAAAGGCAAGAGAAGAAACCAAAGAAACTGAAAACAAAAATAATACAGAAAATCGACAAAAACAAAAACTGAGTTTTTAAAAGCAATGATTATTGGGAACCACCCTGCCTGGTATCAAAAGCTGTAACCCCCACCAAGGCTAAGGCTGAGGGAGCGACCTTGGACGTAGGCCAGCAAGGAGACGAAAGCTTATCTCCCTGGCAAGAGCACCGCGTCTGTGCCTTTTACTTCACCCTGCCTGGCCTTCAATGCTTGGTCAAACAGGGACAGTTTGACCAAGCATTGGTTAGCCAATGACGGGTAAGATTCCCCAAGGGGGGAACATCCTAAGACAGGCACGATCACATGGGAGGCCCCCAAGGAAGGACTTTGGGGGCTACAGCAAAAGTGGGTAATGGACCCTCACCCCTCGGCTTTGACATAGCCTGAGTGCTCATTGTTTGTGAGAAAATCTCCTAACCTCTTGGCTGCCTTACTTCCTTTGTTCCTCCTAAGCCTGAAACAATGACAGAGGGTGGTTCAGCCCTGTGCTGGGAAGGGCAGGTTCCCGGGGCAATCAGGCCTAAGAAAGAATATGTAATCCTGTGAAGCCTGCTTTGTTTAGAATGCTCTCAATTAAATGATAAAGGTCCAAACAAGAAGTAAGTTTGTTCCTCAAAGTTTTACAGCTCTTTAGCTATCTGACCCTGACTCAAAATAGACCCTCAGAGTTCTCTGTTATCTATTGTTTGATCCTTACTTCCTGGCAATGACTAATGAGCTTACCTGTATTCCTGTGCAAAACTAACCCAATAAAAGCCAATTGAGGAATAGGCTCTTGGCCCTTCTCCTTTGAGAGATCTGCCCACCTTTCCTCCCCAAGCAGATCATGTCTTGGAAGACTTATTCTCACCCATGGTGGCTGGGGGGACCCTGCGGGTAGAGCCTCCCACATCTGGTGCTCTCCCCTAGGGAGGGTAGCCATTCCATACCTATTTCCCCACAGGACTCGGTTGTTCGTGTGTGTGTTTTTTCTCGTGTTTTGACGAGCATCCACGGCTGCGATGGATACCGCTGGCCTGGTATCCTTCACAAATGATAAAATTAATAAACCTCTAACCAGACTGACAAAGAGGAAGAGAAAATGCAAATATTGATATTATCAAAGACAAAATAAGGGATACCACTACAGACTCTGCAGACACCAAAATGATGATAAGAGAATACTACAAACAACTCTACACACATAATTTACAGCTTAGATTAAGTGGACCAATTTCTCCAAACACACAAACTACCACAACTCATCTAATATGAAATACATAATTTGAATGATTCTATTGCTGGAGGAATGCTGGAGAGTGATGGGGGAGCTGAGAGCCAGCAGGGGCATCTCCAGCAGGGGCATTTCAAGGAGTTGCCTTCTGGAATGTTAACAGAGACGCTTAAGCTGTTAATGGGCCTGGTGAGATGGTACTACCAGGCTATGTAAATAGTAGACAAATGTTTAGAGAAGCCATTTGTTAACCTTTGGATCCTGGGACCTCTAAATCTTTGTACCAGCCTTGTGCCTTGTTTGTGACACTCTGTTTCTGATATATAGATTGAAACCCTATAAATACTGTGGAGAAACAAAGAACTGGGCTCAGGATTTGGAATTTCCCCTAGGCCCACCACCTCTCCTGCGTGTGAGTTATTTTCTGCAACACTATGTCTATTAAATAAATTTAATTCATAGTTCATAAACCTTCCTAAAATGAAAACTCTAGCCCCAGATTATTTTACTGGTAAATTCTACCAAAGAGTTAAAAAAAGACAAAACATCAATTCTACAAGTATCTTTCAGAAAATAAAAGAGGAAATAACACTTTCCAACTCTTCCTGGCCAGCTTTACTCTGATACCAAAACTAGTAGAAGACAGTACAAGAAAAGAAAATTATAAGCCAATATACTTAAAGAACATAAACACAAAACTCCTTAACAAATTAAATCCAGTAATACATAAAAATAATAATATACCACTACCAATTGAGGTTCATACCAAAATGTAGTGTGATTTCACTATTTGAAAATTAATTAATGTAGGAAAGGCACTTGACAAAATTCAAATGTTTTTCATCAAGCAAACTTGAAATGGAAAGGAACTTCCTTAACCTGATGCATCTACAAAAATACCACATCACAATCAGTGATAAAAAGCTGACTACTTTTCTTCTAAGATCAGGTACAAGGCAAAGATTTCCACTCTCACCACTCCTATGCAGTCCTACGTAGGGTATGTTTTAGCCAGTGCAATAGGCAAGAAAAAGGAATAAAGATATAGAGATTAGAAACAGAGAAATAAAACAGTCCCTGTTTGCAAATGAAATGATTGTCTACACAGAAAATTTGAAGGAATTTTAAAAGTGGAGGGAGGCTCCTAGAACTTCTCAGAATTCAAAGTGAACATTTGAATACTAGTAGTACTTTTTTTTCAAATACTAGTAGTATATTATATGGTAATAATAAACAATTGGATGCTAAGAATTTTTTTAAAAAATACCATTTATAACAACTCCAAAAAATATAAGAGAAACAGATATAAATCTTAAAAAATGTGTAGAATCTATATGCAGAAAACTGCAGAACACATAAAAAGCAAAGGAAATGTTAAGTAAATGGACATATATGGTAAATACTACTCAGCAACAAAAAAGAATGATGATGCACGCAAGAACACAGATTATTTTTAAACAGTATGTTGAAATAAAGAAATCACACATAAAGGGGCACATTATTTTATATATATATGCAAAATTAATCTTTTCTCAGAACAGTGGTTGCCTGTGGAGTATAGTGTTTCAAATGCAGTGTCAACTTTTGTGGTGGGTAGAAACGTTCTCTCCCTTGACTGGTGTGATAGCCATACAAATGTATTCATTCATCAGAACTTAACCAATTTTACACTTAGAATAAATTTTGTCTTAAAGATTATTAAGAAATCTGTTTCGGCTCTGGCCATTTAAGCTTCAGAAATCTTAAAGTCAGACTCTAAATTCCCTATCACAAGTACATCTAAATTCTCTACATAATTTGTTATTAAACATCCCAAGATATTCTCATTCCTTATAACCTACTCTACATGTTCTCCTTAAGAAATTTCATATTCTGAAAACAGCTTTCTAAGTTGTTCTTTCCATTGAATGAATATGTTTAATTATTTGTGTAATCAAAGACATTTTTTAAAGGCTGGGCTATGTAATTAATTTGGAGTCCTTCTAACTTGATTAATTTTATGATGTAGCTCTTGAACAAATTTTCAGACAAGTCTGTCTGTGAAAGATGCCAAAAGAGGAAGAAAGAATAGAATTCATATTTGGACAAAGCTTCTGACCTGGGGTTTGAAAATGGATGGACCTCCCCAAGAATTCCAAGAAGCTCTTAGTGAACCTGTGTGGACAGCACAAGAGTGAGACACAGCTTACAAAGACAGATGATGAGGATGAGTAAAATTCTGCTTTCACATTTCACCTTCACCTCTCTTTTCCTTATAGGTCACCACTGAACAAAAGCGCTCTTATTAAAAGGATAAACACTGATTTTCTGCTGATGAGGAAGTCGGCCTGTCTGTGTTAAGACAACATCACATTGGCAGTGAGAGAAAGAAAATCTCAGCGAAATGCTGGCTCCTTATGTTTCCTGCTTATATAACATGGTCACTTTCAAACATAACTTCATCCCTTTCAAAAAACATTTTGCAGTTAGGTGGCTAGGGCCACAGTCCCACTGCTCTGACCCCTTTCCTGGTGAGCCACCAGGTTATTTGATCCTCACCCCTATTAAGTGTCACAAGGCAGGCTCTTCTACTTCCACGAACCTCCAGACAATTTTTGCAGAGTCCTAGCTACTAACTTACATATAAATAAAATCCTTAATTCTGATTCACATGCTTTGCAGCAGCCGGAATCTGTGGAAAATAAAAAAGTAATAAGTTTCACATTTGATTTGATTATAGTACAGAACAGAAATACCAGCTACAGGATGGCAAAATGATTCATGACCTAAATCAATTACTTCAGATCAAACAGCATTTCAGTGATGAGTGACCACAAGACTGTAAGAATTCCACACAGAAATCTCAGGGCAGGGGATTTTCACATGGCATGAAATGGAAAATTGACAAAATTCTATCTTCAGGGTAACCAGGGCATGGGAATGACAATCTAAATATTACCACATTAATTAGGAGGACCTTGCAGAGATTCTACAAGGAATTATGTTTTCTCCTGAAAAAGAACAAAATGATTTTTCTAGCTTAGGCCATGACTAAAGAGATTATTTTCATTCCCATCTAAATTTCATGAAGCCCAACATCCTCCAAGTGATTTAGGCAAATTTTCTGGTGCCAGTTAATTAATACTTCCTGAACTGCTCAGCCTTGACTAAAAAACATTTTTTAAATACTTTTATTATGCATCTTAGTAATACCAGGAAGGGAAATTCTATTTCTGTGCCTGTATGTCCAACTAGCATTCAAGGGTAAGTTGTTAGACATGTTTGATTAATTGTTCCAAGTGGTGGCACTGCTTCTGAGGGCTGTGAAAGAATGTCCTTCAACTCCACCTTAGTGGAGTTTCAGCAAATGTCACTTGGGCTTTATTCAAACCTTGATGTAGGCATCAGCAGTGAACAAAACAATCATTATTCAAAAAGAAAGAATATATCAAAACTTGCAATTTTATATTAGGAAAAGTTATTGCAGCCTTTCTCAAATATTAAGCCCAGAAATCCACCTTCTGACAATTGAGTCAATGTTCTTTTTTCCTTCATCCCACTGTGTTCATATGAGTAAAATAAGATCATAAAGACAGGGAGAAACAAATTCATCAACTACTTATTGGCTGGAAAAATACAAAGTGATGTCATACAAACTGTGAATTAAATAAAATGTATCTTTGGTTCTCTCATGTGTTGCCTTTCTATGATGCCAGCCCCCACCCAGCATCTGGATATACACAGACCCATATAGACCATGTGTGGTTATTTACATCCCAATCTAAATTAAATAATAATTTAATTTAAAATTCAGTTTTTCAGTTGTTCCAGACACATTTCAAGAGCTCAGTAATCACAGGTGGCTAACAACCACTGTATTTAATAGTACAGATATATATTTTCATCACTGAAGAAAGTTCTAAAGCACCAGGCTAGTCTAAATTCTTAGAGTATTTGCATTCATCTCTCTGGCCAGAGTTCTTCCTAGCCTGGCCATGCCTCCCCAAGCATTTCCCCATGATTTTATTCCTTCACTCTTCTTTTTTTGGTCTCATAGTTTCCCTGAGCCTTCCCATAGTTGAAAGTACTACTCATTGACAGTGTAGTATGAAATAGTACATTGAAAGTACTACTTTGTAATTCTTTCCTAAAGGGCCTTCCTCTCAACATAAATAACTTGAAAAACTAATTCATGCTTAAGCAATTTGTAGATGCACAGAATTAATGTATGCTTTCTCCAAAGTAACACATTTGTATAGCAGAAAGCTTCTGGAAATATCACGCATTTACACAAAGGGTTGACTCTAAAGGTGGTAGTTTTAAGTGCTGTGGTAGCCTGAAAACCTTGGTAAACAAAGTTCAGAACACAAGAGCCTTCAGCGGTCAGTCAAAGCACACTGCCTGTTCACCCACACTGGCCACTGCTCACTCTGCTGTTTTGTCTCCTGTGAGTACTTGGCTATCGGATACTATGTTACCATGAAGAAGGTAGTGTTATGCTTCTGACAAGAAATGGGAATAGTAGGTCAAGAGAAGTGTTTGTTTTGTGTGTAACTATGCAAATTGTTAGACATCAGGGTGGGGTGTTGGTATCATAATCCATTTATTTTTTTGTCCATTCTGGGCTCCTGGCCAAGTCACCACACAAACAAACATTAATGGTAGAATTAGAGATAAGGCTCTTAGTAAAAGTTTGGCAAAGAGTTCCTTCTCCCCCAACAGAGGGCTCTGATGAAAACTGAACTGTCAATTTACTGATGGGCACTTAACTATGATACATTTACACAGTGGAATTCTATGCAGCAGAGAGAAAGAAGGAGCTCCTACCCTTTGGAACAGCATGGATGGAACTGGAGAGCATTATGCTAAGTGAAATAAGCCAGGCAGTGAAAGACAAATACCATATGATCTCACCTTTAACTGGAATCTAATCAACAAAATGAACAAGCAAGCAAAATATAACCAAAGACATTGAAATTGAGAGCAGGCTGACAGTGACCAGAGGGGATAGGGGAAGGAATAATAGGGGAAAGGGGTGAAGGGTTTTCAGGAACAATTATAAAGGACACATGGACAATAACAAGGGAGGGTGGAAACAGGGGAGGGAGGTGAGGAGGGCTGGGGTGGTGGGGAGGATAGGGGGAGAAAGGCAGAAAATTGTACTTGAACAACAACAATTAAACGAAAAGAATATTCCATTGTTCTGGGCATAATGAAGAAAATTCCTAAAATAAACCTTAGTATCTTGGTGATTTTCTTAATTCAAAGACTGTAATCCTTTACCCTTTGATAATAAAACTTATATGAATTTTTTTTAAAAATCTGAACTGCCAAATGCAGCTTTGGCCAGGAGACACAGTAGAAGAAAAATGAAAAGACTTTCCACCCACTAAGTAAAAGATGATCAGATGTGCAGACTCTCATTTGGACTGTAGGCCCCTGCCCTGAGTTGGAGAGCTGCAGTGGGCTGCGGTGCCCCAGCAGAAGAGATCTTCCTTGTCTGCTTACTGCAAGCAACAAGGTGGGGAAATCCCTATCTCCTCAGAAAGACCCTGCTGTCTTCATGTACCCAAGAAAAAAAGGTAAATGAAAAAGAGAGGATGGCCAGACCCACCTCAGGACAAAGTCCTGTGTCTCACACTGTCCCACATTCTGGACCCAGCTGATTGCTTCCTTATGAGGGCATTTAACTAATCTTCTGTACACAGAAATTTTTAAATTTCTGAACCAAACTGCATCTCCAAAGGAAAAGTAATAAAAATCTCTCCCATCTTCTGTTTATCTTTGGATTTTAGGTTCTTCTTTAACTGTTCATCAAAGTATCCAATGTACATGGCTTGAAAAGTAAAACAGTGCTAACAAAATTTGTAACAAAAAAGCAGTACTCTAGTCTCACCCGACCCCTGTCCAGAGGTCACAACTTTTGTCTCTTTTTAGCTATTTCTTCTGGTAGATACCCAAATATGTCTAAATGATATTTTTATGTGACTATCACTTTAAAATACTTCATTATGGAAAATGTCAAACATGTGCAACTAAGTTAGAGAGCAACGTGATGAACCCTCCCCATGTATCTACCACTTACCCATATTTTGGACTATAAGACGCATCCCCCACCAAATTTGGGAGGAATAATGGTTGTTAATGCTGTTATTGAGTTCTGTTTACATTTACATTGGTGAAATATTATGTTATTTTTCTTATTAAACATTTTACATTTTTTGCTTCAAAATTTTTTTTTCCCTATTTTCCTCTCAAACCTAGGTGCATCTTATGGTCCATAAAGTACGGTAGTTAATATCAACACATAGTCAATTTCTTTTCATCCACACACCTATCTATTCATTCACCCACTCACCTCAACTGTATTATTTAAAACAATAGAAAATATATCATTTTGACCATAAATATCCCAATATATATATACTTAATGTACATCACAAAAAAGGTCTCTTTAAAAATATAATCATAATCACAACACCATTATCACACATCCACATTTAACAATTAAATATCATCAAATATACAGTTATTGATGCTATTTCTAATTGTCTCATAAATCTTCTTTATAATTTTTTATATGAATCAAGATGCAAAAATACAAAGTTTTTGTTTTGTTTTATTTTTTGTTTACTGTGTCATTTAAGTATCCTTTCTTTTAATCTATGATAGTGGTTCTCAACACCAGGCCACTTTGTCTAGAGGGATTTTTGATGGTCACAACTTGGGGGCCAGGATGCAAAGTTCCAATGGCAGGGAATAGTTCGAGACAGGGATGTTGCTAAGAAACTCTACAATGCACACAACTGCCCCAACAACAAAGAACTATCTGCCCAAAATATCAATAGTGAGAAGACTGAGAAACCCTGATCTACACAATACAGGATTCCATTCTCCCCACACCCTTATTTTATTGAAGGAACCAGGTCATTTAACCCCAAGCTTTCCATGTTCTGGAGTCTGTTTATTGCATCCCCATTTTGTCTTACATGTTTGTCATTCCCTGTACTTTCTGAAACTTAGAAATGAAGAAGATACACTTTAATACATTAAACTAATACAGAACATATTGAACTAGTAAAGCCTATGTGTGAAAATGTGAATTGAGCTTCTGGCTCATGGCTATCAAACATAAAAAGGATCTCAGGGATTTGTTTTTTAAGTCCATCCTTCTCTCTTGTTTCTGCAGAATGAGGACACTGAGCCCTAGGAACCTGATCTGGCTAAGTTCACAACCAAATATCTTGAATTTATGACTCTTTGAAATTTGAGGAATAGCTCTATTTTTTGAGAGATAGGGGCTTAATCTGATTCAGGTTTTTTTTTTGTTTGCTTGTTTTTTATTTTTTTTTCACCTAGAATACTTCATCTTCAGTGATACGTACTTGTATTAGAAGGCATGTAATAACTGGTTGTCTCTTTTGCTTATAGTCATGATGGTTCTTCTCTAAACAAATTATTTCAGTAACACTTCCCACCAGAGTTGTAAATTATTTATTTTGTCCTATTGACACATTCTTTAAAGAAAATACTTTTACTTTTTTGGAAAGTAAACATAATATTCACAGATAAAAAGTACAAATACAATATTCAGTTTTGTGTACTGTGGGTTATACCAGCCCCCCAAATAACCACTCTAAAACTTTGCCTTATACAAAGTTCATCCATAAAAAATCCAGACATTGTTTCTTTTTTTTAATTACTTCATTGTTGTTCAATTACAGTAGCCTGCATTTTCCACACCTTGCTCTTAACCTACCCCAGTCAAACCCACCTCCCTCCCTTGCTTCCACCATCCCCCCTGGCTTTGTCCATGTGTCCTTTATAGCAGTTCCTGAAAACCCTTCCTCCCACTGTCCTCTCCCCTCTCCCCTCTGGCTATTGTTAGATTGTTCTTAATTTCAATGTCTCTGATTATACTTTGTTTGCTTTTTTCTTTTGTTGGTTACGTTCCAGTTAAAGGTGAGGTCATATGGTATTTGTCTTTCACTGCCTGGCTTATTTCACTTAGCATAATGCTCTCCAGTTCCATTCATGCTGTCACAAAGGGCAGGAGTTCCTTCTTTCTCTCTGCTGCATAGGATTCCATTGTGGAAATGTACCACAGTTTCTTGATCCACTCATTTACTGATGGGCACTTAGGTTGCTTCCAGCACTTGGCTATTGTAAATTGTGCAGCTATGAACATTGGGGTGCATAGGTTCTTTCAGCCTGGTGTTCAGGGCTCTTAGGGTATAATCCCAGCAGTGGAATTGCCAGGTCAAAAGGCAGTTTCATTTTTAGTTTACTGAGGAAATTCCATACTGTTTTCCACACTGGCTGCTCCAGTCTGCATTCCCACCAACAGTGTAGTAGGGTTCCCTTTTCTATGCATTCTCTCCAACACTTGTTTGTTGATTTGTTTATGATGTTCATTCTGACCAGTGTGAAGTGGTATCTCACTGTGGTTTTAATTTGCGTATCTCTGATGGCTAGTGATGCTAAGCATTTTTTCATATGTCTCTGGGCCCTCTATATGTCCTCCTTGGAGAAGTGTTTGTTCAAGTCTTTTGCCCATTTTTTAATTGGATTTTTTCTCTTCCTGAGTGGAGTCATGTGAGTTCTTTATATAGTTCAGAGATAAAACCTTTGTCTAAGGTATCACTGACAAATATGTTTTCCCATATAGTTGGTTCTCTTTTCATTTTAATGCTCTTTTCTTTAGCCATGCAGAGGTACCATTTGTTTATTCTTTCCTTTATGTCCCTCACTGTAGGGGGCATATCAGTGAAGATGCTGCTGCATGGAATGTCTGACATTTTCTTGCTGATGTTTTCCTCTAGCACTTTTATGGTGTCACAACACACATTTAAGTCTTTTATCCACCTTGAATTTATTTTTGTGTATGGTATAAGTTGGTGATCAAGTTTCATTTTTTTGCATGTAGCTGTCCAGATCTCCCAACACCATTTGTTGAAGGGGTTATTTTTACTCTATTTTATGCTTCTTCCACCTTTGTGAAATATTAATTGACCATAGAGACTTAGGCTTATTTCTGGGCTCTCTGTTCTGTTCCATTGGTCCATGTGTCTGTTCTTATGCCAGTACCAGGCTGTTTTGATTACAGTGGCCTTGTAATACAGTTTGATATCAGGTATTGTGATCCCTCCTGCTTTGTTCTTCTTTCTCAAAATTGCTGCAGCTATTTGGGGTCATTTATGGTTCAAGATAAATATTCGAAATGTTTGTTCTATATCTGTGAAATATGTCATAGGTACTTTAATAAGTATTACAGTGAATCTATAAATTGCTTTGGGTAGTATGGACATTTTGATGATGTTAATTCTTCCAATTCAAGAGCATGGTACATGCTTCCATTTGTGCCTTCCTTAATTTCTTTCTTCAGTGTTGCCTAGTTTTCTGAGTACAGGTCTTTTACTTCCTTGGTTAGGTTTATTCCTAGGTACTTTATTTTTCTTCTTGCTATATCAAATGCAATTTTTTTCATGATTTCTGTTTCTGATATTTCATTGTTGGTATACAAAAATGCCTTTGATTTCTGAGTATTGACTTTGTAGCCTGCCATTCTGCCAAATTCATTTATTAAGTCCAGCAGTTTTTTGGTGGAGTCTATAGGATTTTCTATGTACACTATCATGTCATCTGCAAACAATGACAGTTTTACTTCCTCCTGTCCAATTTGGATGCTTTTTATTTCTTTTTCTTTCTTTCTTTTTTTTTTTTTTCGTCTGATTGCTGTGGCTAGGACTTCCAATCCTATGTTGAATAGGAGTGGTGAAAGCAGACATCATTATCTTGTTCCTGATCTTAGTGGGAAAGCTCTAAGTTTTTGTCCATTGAGTATGATGTTGGCTGTAGGTCTCTCATTATGGCCTTTATTATGTTGAGGAATGCTCCCTCTACTCCCACTTTGCTGAGTGTTTTTATCATAAATGGGTGTTGTACCCTATCAAATCCTTTTTCTGCATCTATTGATATGATCATATGATTTTTATCTTTCATTTTGTTTATGTGATATATTACGTTTATTGATTTGAGAATGTTGTACCATCCTTGCATCCCTGGGATGAATCCCACTTGGTCATGGTGTATGATCTTTTTAATGTATTGCTGGATGCGGTTTGCCAATATTTTGTTGACGATTTTAGCATATATGTTCATCAGCAATATTGGCCTGAAGTTTTCTTTCTTTGTTGTGTCTTTATCTGGTTTTGGAATTAGGATGATGCTGGCTTCATAAAAAGAGTTTGGGAGTCCTCCATCTTCTTGAATTTGTTGGAATAATCTGTGAAGGATGCAATAGCTCTCCCTTAAATGCTTTGTAGAATTCTCCTGTGAAATCATCTGGTCCAGGGCTTTCGTGTGTCAGAAGCTTTTTGATTACTGCTTCAATTTTATCAGCTATTATTGGTCTATTCAGTCTTCCTGCTTCTTCTTTGAGTTTGGAAGATTATATTTTTCTAGAAATTTATCCATTTCACCTAGGTTTTCAAATTTCTTGTCATATAGTTCTTCATAGTAATTTCTTACAATCCTTTGTATTTCTGTGGTATCAGTTGTAATCTCTCCTCTTTCATTTCTGATTGTGTTTATTTGGGTCCTCTCTCTTTTTTTCTTGATGAGTCTGCTTAAAGGCTTGTCAATTTTGTTTATCTTTTCAAAGAACCAGCTCCTAGATTTACTGATCCTTAGGATTGTGCTTTTAGTCTCTATGTCATTTAATCCTGCTCTGATCTTGGTTATTTCCTTCCTTCTACTTGTTCTGGGCTGTCTTCATTGTTGTTCCTCGAGTTCTTGTAGGTGTAGGGTTAGGTTGTTTATTTGAAATGTTTTTTCTCTTTTTTAGGTAGGCCTGTATCTCTATGAACGTCCCTCTCAGTACTTCCTTAGCTGTGTCCCATAAGTTTTGGATTGTTGAGAGTTCATTTTAATTTGTTTCCAGGAACTTTTTTATTTCTTCCCTAATCTCATTCTTGACCCATTCATTGTTTAATAGCATGCTGTTCAATCTCCATGATTTTGACTGTTTGGGGTTTTTTTCCTTGAGGTTGGTTTCTAGTTTCAGTCTCTTGTGGTCAGAGAAAATGCTTGATATGATTTCAATTTTCTTGAACTTGTTGAGGCTTCTTTTGTGTCCTATCATGTGGTCTATCTTTGAAAATGTTCCATGTGCATTTGAAAAAATGTGTATTTTGCTTCTTTGGGATGAAAGGCTCTATATATATCAGGTAAGTCCATTTTATCTAGGGCATTGTTTAATGCCACAATATTATTGTTGATATTTTGTTTGGAAGATCTGTCCATTTTTGACAGTGGGGTGTTAAAATCCCCTACTATGATTGTGTTGCTGTCAACATCTTTCTTGAAGTCCTCCAAGATTTTCTTTATGTATTTGGATGCTCCTATGTTGGGTGCCTATTTTTTTACAAAGTTTATGATTTCTTGCTGTATTCTTCCCTTGAGTATCATGAAGTGACCTTCTGGGTCTCTTTTTATGGCTCTTTTTTTTTGTAGTCTATTGTGTCCAATATGAGTATTGCTACTTCCGTGTTTTTTGTTTTTTGTTTCCTGTCCATTTGCTTGGAATATTTGTTTCCCACCCTTCACTTTCAGTCTGTGTAGAACTTTTGCCCTGAGGTGGGTTTCTTTTAGGCAGCATATGTGTGGGTTATGTTTTCTTATCTATTCAGCTATTCCATGTCTTTTGATTGGGGCATGTAATCCATTTACATTTAAGGTTATTATTGATAGGTACTTATTTATTGCCATTTTTTTGTACCTGTTTTCCTCTCTTTCACTGTTTTTCTTCCTGTTTTTAAAGCAAACCCTTTAGCATCTCTTGCAGAGCTGGTTTGGAGGAGGTATATTCTTTGAGGCTTCTTTTGTCTGGGAAGCTCCGTATCTGGCCTTCCATTTTAATTTAGAGCCTTGCTGGGTAGAGTAGTCTTGGTTATAGGCCTCTGGTTCTCATTACTTGGAATATTTCTTGTCATTCCCTTCTGGCTTTGAATATTTCCATTGAGAAGTCAACTGCTAGTCTTATCGGAGTTCCCTTGTATGTTACTTCCTGTTTTTCCCTTGCTGCCTTTAAGATTCTCTCTTTATCTTTGAATTTTGCCATTTTAATTATGATGTATCTTAAAGTGGGCCTATTTGGGCTCCTCTTGATTGGGACTCTGTGTTTCCTGGATTTGTGTGACTTTTTCTTTCATCAAATTAGGGAAGTTTTTCATCATTACATTTTCAAACAAGTTTTCTATCCCTTGCTCCTCTTCTTCTCCTTCTGGTATCCCTATTATATAGATGTTATTATGTTTTATGTCCTGCATTTCCCTTAACCCCTCTTCATTCTTTCTGAGCCTCTTTTACTTTTCTTGCTCTTTCTGGGTGTTTTTTTCTACCTTGTCCTCCAGCTCACTGATCCAATCATCTGCTTCATCTAGCCTACTTTTGATTCCTTCTGTTGTGTTCTTCAGTTCAGAAATTGTATTCTTTATTTTCTCTTGGCCCTTGTTGATAGTTTCTATTTCCTTTTCCATGTTGATATAGTTTGCAACGAGTTCATCGTAGTTTCCCTGTAGTTTTTGGTAATTATCTGTGAGCTCATTGAGCTCCCTGATAACCATTGCTTCGAACTCAATATCTGATAGTTGAGTTGCATCTATTTCATTCTTTCCGAGACTTCCTCCTTTCCTTCCACTTGGGGATTGTTTCTTTGTCTTCCTATTGTTTGTGAGACTCTTCTTGTTATCCTCTGCGTCTTAAATTGATCTGTTCTGACTCCCTGGGTCTATGATGTGCACTTCTATGGTAGAAGACCTGTGAGATTCAGTGGTGCAGTCTCCTTGATCTCCTGAGCTCAATGGTCTTGGGTTGTCATTTATGTTGGCTCTCTGCATGTCTTTGGGTTTTAATTGTTTTGGGGTCTTTCTTTGGTGGGTCCTTCCCTCCAGCTGGTTAACTGAGGATCACTCCATCCACCACATCTTGTATTCTGTTGTGCAGGTGTGGGCAGGTTGTGTTGAAGCTGGTTCTTCCATGCGTACAAGGTTTTGAGGATTCTCTCTTGCTCTTGTTCAGTGGTTTGTTCTGAGTCATTTCTCCACCATTTAGTTGTATTTCAAGATTGGTCCTGGGTTAAGTTAGTGTAGCTTCCACTCCCTCCTTCACCTTCTTCTGTTGTTATCTGTTGGAGGTTCCTTTGCTGGTGGGTTTCCTCTTCCAGCAGGTAGGCTGGTGTTCACAACTCCCATCTACTCATCTGATTTTTCAATTTCCTCTACAATTTTTGGTCTCCAATTTTCATATATGCTGGGGTATCACTGGCTGTTCACTCTGTTTCTCAGAAGATCAGCTAAGTGTTTCACCTGTGCTCAGGGGAAAGTGGACACTGCTCCCACCTATCTCATTACCATCTTCTCCTATGTCCTGTCTGAGTGCCAAGTCTTGGAATATCCCATCTTTGCTTAGGGCCTTCCTTTGAGAGCCCAAGTCCCAATTTAGGCAGAATAATTTCAATTCTCCTAAAGGCAAAGACCACAGTCACAATGCCTAGAAACAAATGGCTCAGAACACTCTTAAGCCTTAAATTACCCTCATCAGATCCAGACATTGTTAATATGACAACTTTGCATGACATTGATGTAACCTGGCAGCCAAGGAGAGTGGACTGGAATGTTCATGTATAAACAATGAGGACTTCACTGAACTAGTTAGTGGGGGTGGTAGACCCTGTTGAGTGAGCATGTGTACTGTGTGGCCATTACATTCAAAATGACTGAATGAGTACAGCAATAAATTTGCACCAAACTTTGCATTACGTTTGAACATTCCTCTGCAGAAACTATTCAGATGATTCAGAAGTCTTTTGGTGATGATGCAGTAAGTACAGGGCAAATACAAGTGCAGTACAAATTCTTCAAAGAAGGTCAAGAATCTGTTGAAAATTATCCACACTGTGGAAGGCCTACAACATGCAGAACACCTGAGAATGTTGAATGTACACAGGCTGAAATCAACAAAGGATTGGTAACTGACAGTGCAGGAACTAGAAGCCGATCTGGTAGTAGTTCTAAAACTACCGTGTCCAAGATTTTAAAGCAGGATCTTGGCATGAAACAGGTCATGGCCAAATTTGTTCTGTAGCTTCTACTACCAGAGCAGAAGGAGCATCATGCCATAGTTGATAATGACTTGATTAAAACTGCTACCAATGAACCAGATTTCCTCAAAAAGGTCATAACTTTGAAGGGAACTGAGGCATCATTGTCCTGTGTACAATGTTTCTTGTATCTTCTTCAATAAATGTCTCTATTTTTCATATTACATGGCTGGATACTTTCATATTTTGAGCTTCCACACCATATTTCCGCACTGTGCATGCATCATCATTAGTTTATGTGATATGATGGTTTTGACATTCTTAGTTAATAAAATACAGTAAAAATTTGTCCATGTCTAATACATGCATATGTACTTTTTTATGACTACACCATAACCAAATGGGTAACAATTCCTGCTTCCCAAAAAGTTAGTTAATTTGATAGAAAAGACAATATACAGAGTAAGTTTCTTTGCTTAGATAAATTGAGCATTTTAATATGCTGATTGAGCATTTGTATCTCTCCTGTAAGTTAGCTGCTTATATCCTCTGACCATTTTTCTATTGAGTTATCCAAATTCTTCTTGCTTTATGGAAACTTTTTAAAATAACAATTAAAAATTTTTCATTTTATTCAAAATATATAAAGTTTGAATGTATTTCCATTAAAAAGTAAATTTAACTAAAGATAAAAAAGTTTAAAAACAAAGTCAGTGTACATTCTTCTTCCTTCAATTATAATGTCTTTTTATCTGCTTTTAAGATCTTTCTATCTTTTTAAGTTTTATGAATATTTATTTGACAATACTGAAGCTGAAATATTATACTTTGAACGTTTGTTTAAACTCTAATCATGATAGTGCATTAGCGCCTTATCTAATTAGTGCACTGCACTATTTAATAGTGCAGTTTTAGTGTTTTTATAACTGCTAGTGTGAGCCATTCCTCATTATTTATCTAAGTTTTAGTATCACTTGCCAGCATTCTTCATAAACAATTCATCATCAGTTCATCAGTGGCAGATTCTGATAGGCATATTATTAATATATAGATTATTTTTGGAGATAGTTGATATGTTTATCATTTTTCTTCCAAACACTAGTGTGTGTTTTTACTTATTTACACATTGTTTTAAATTCTTCTTAAAGATTTATAATGATCTTCATATAGTAGCTTTTACACAGTGTTAAGTATATCCTGAGACACTTTCTAATTTTCTTTCATTATTACAAATCCCGGGACCTTTTTTTTTTTTACAATTATACATAACTGAATAACAAACTACCCAAAACTTAGTGATTTAAAACAACAGCATTTATTTCTTCAAAATTCTGTTGATGAAAAATTTAACCTGTGCTTAATTGTTAGGAGGGGTTTCTCTTTCTGGTCTGACCTGAGTCACTTACGCAGCTGTGGTCATCTGTTGGTTTACTGGGACTGGACTGTCTGAGACAGCCTTACTCACATGGTTAGTAGTTAGTGTTGGCTGTCAGCTGGTTAGTTTACTGGGTGCCAGCTGGCTTAGCTCATCCACACTCCATGTGACCATTCCTCCTCTACTAGAGACTGGACGTCTTCACATTATGGAGTAGTATCCACAAAAAGCCACAGTGAAAGCTGCAAGACCTCTTGAAACTGAGGCTCAAAGTTACATGACATCAGTTTCTTCACATCCTGTTAGGCAAAGCAAGTTAAAAGCCAGTTCAGATTTATGGGACTGGTGAAAAAATTCCACTGCTCAGTGGGAGGGGCTGAAAAGAATCTTTTAATATACCACATTACAACTATAATTTGTTATTGCTAATGTAAGACAATGTTTAATTGTGCATATTAATCTTGAAATTTGCCAATAAGCCAAGCTTCTTTTTACCTCCAGTATCCTTAATGTATAATCTCTTGGGTTTCGTGTGTAAAAAATTATGTCATTTGAAAGTAATGACAGCTTTTTTTTCTTCCTGTCAGGAATCTGTATTCTTGTTTTATTTTTATGCTTATTGTATTGGCTAGAATCCTCCAAATGGTGAAAATAGTCACAGAATGAAAATATTTTTATCTTACTTCAGACATTAGTAGGAATATCCTTAAGTCTTAAACAGCTAATATTATTTTCAATAGTGATTTTTAGCATGTGTTTTTTTTCTCTCAACGTAAAGTATGAAAGTCAACTAATCAAAACTCTTGTTTCATGACACACTTCTCATTATTGGTAATGAAACTCTTGTTTATTTTGTTAAATCTCTTTCTTCTATTCTTACTTTTAACAAGAGTCCAAAGCAGACATTACATGAAATAAGATTCATCTTGTTATTTCATTTCATGTTTTTTCCTGTAACCTATCATTAGATTTATTTTTATTGTGCCATGTTTCTGGATTAAACCCTATTCAGTCTTTGTTTATTTGTAAAATATGCCATTATAATTTATTTGCATATATTTTGTTTAGTTTTCTTTTTTCATTTATAATTTTGCATGGAATTAGTGGTCAATTTTGAGGCTTTTGTTCGACTTTGTAATCAGTATAACTTACTCCTATTTTAAGAAAAATGGAGAAAGCACAGAGAAATGATATTTTGACAATTAGTTGGTTAACTACTTATGCTTCTAGTGTTGAATATTCATCTCTAGAAAACTTATAAAATAAGAAAAGTAACCTTTAAATCGAATGATTTAAGTGCACTATAGCCTTCAATTTAAGATTAAACTTCAGATTACATCTGATTTCCCAAGGAAGTTTGGCTCTAATAATGAGTTATATGCCTAGGTCAGTTTCACTTAAGTTACCATTAATGAGGTAGAGACTAAAGCAATAATAAAGCAATTCAATGGCCAGCACAAGTCATATAGCATACTTAACTAGAAATACTATACTAGATTCTTTTATCATCATTCTATAAGTAGGTTCATTAAATTAACCACACTCCCTATTCCATACCCTAACCATACTTAAAGAAAATAATTACTTTTCTTTCAACTCAGAACCCAGTTCTAGTCACTGAATTTTCAAGATAGTTGTTTAAAAGTTAGTTTTTTGAGCCCTGATTTCTTTCTGCCAAAAAAAAATCTTTGGAAATTATCAAGCACCTTTTACATTTAGTGACAAGAATGTACTACATGGAAGAAAACTCTATGGATCATCTTCATCATTTTATCTTCAGTTTCCCCAAAAAATACTATCTGTATACATTTTGTGTTTCTATACGTTTGTTGCATACTAATACTGTCTCCCATGAATGGAGTTTAAATTTGCATTGTGAATTATTTGAAATTCATGGGATTTTCATTTTGCAGACTCGGTTCTGGTAGTCTCTCTTCTTCTAATTAATTTGCCTAATTAAATAAGGCAAATCATGTTTAACTTCTTCCAACTGCAATAATAATATCTACCTACCTACTTAACAACTTGTCACAAGAAACAGATGACATAAAGTATGTGAATATTCTTTGCACCATGTAAAGAAAAAATGCAAGATTATTTCAGCAAGCAATAATTCAAAACAGTAGCTGACATTACTGAATTATTTTCTAATGAGAAATTATGTGCTAAGAACTTCTATTTTATTTAAGCTTTTCAATCAATGATAAGGCAGACACTCTTTTTAGGTAAATAAATATAAGGTTAAAAATACTAATAATTTCTGCCCTGCCTGGCATGCCTGCCTGGCATGATTCAATGGATTGAATGCCAGCCTGAGAACCAAAGGGTCACAGGTTCAATTCTCAGTCAGGGCACATGCCTGGGTTGCATGTGGGCCAGTTCCTCAGTAGGGGGCACATAAGAGGCAATCATGCATTGATGTTTCTCTCCCTCCCTTCCCCTCTGTTAAAAAAAAAAAAACAACCACTGATAAATTTTTCAAAAAACACAAGTTATGGAATATAGGCAGAATTTAAACCTAAGTTTATCTTTTTTCAAAACTGAACTCTTAAACTTTGCTCTTTAAGAGGAAAGACCCTTAAGAATTATGCCACTTAGTTTGGTTTAAAGATGAAATTAATGACCAATAATTAAATTATTGAGTTCTCAGAGTCAGGCTACATAAATTAGAATTCTATCATCCTTTCATTTCTTTCTTTTATGACCCTCTTCTACAGCATCCTGGATATGTGCCGTTTGCCCCTACTGAGCTATTTCCATCTTGACTTGTGACCAGGAATGCTGCACTGTTTGGACAAGTATCAATGAACCCACTCACTCTTTGACTCTGGTTGGGCTTAGTCAATAGGTATAACCTGTTTTGGATCCGTGTTGAGAAAAAATTAAGAAAAGATGCATAAATGTGTAGGATGTCCAGAGTTGCATAACTGATCTTTCTTATCCTTTCCCTTTTTTTTTTCTGGCTTTTATTATCATTTCTCTTCAAAGACATATCTTAGAAATGTTAACATAATTAGAGAATTACATTATTTTTTTTAATATAAAATCAGCCTGGTTATTTTTCATTGTATCTTTCATTATTAAATAATAACTTTTTAAATTTTGAACTTCTGTTATTTGTAGAGATATGGTTTAACTGTAAGTCAATAATAAAGAATTGTATGTTTAGCTACCACAAGCTGCATAGTAGGTAGAACAAAAGAGGTGATGATCTGATCTTTCCTAATCAGGCAGATAGTCTTTTTGACTTTACATTTTTGGAAGGTCATTTACAGGCCAGAGCATAATCAGAGGAAAGGGGCCCATATGATAAGGAAACATGAACTAAGTCATATAATGAATGGCAAAAAGTCCTGAGTATGCTTGACCTGGAAAATAGTGTTTTGAGGGGAGCAGGAAATAAAAGCTGTCTTCAGTTTTGGAAGGTGGACATATTAGAAAGGAATTATACTTTGGAAATATATAATAAGAACTTTTGGGTACTAAATGCAGAGTGATTGTTTTCAGCTCAATGTAAACGTGGTTTGTGTCCTAGCTTGAAATCAAGCACAATACACCATTGAGGGTCAAACCTGCCTGGTGAACTAATGGGACATGACCAAGTTTACTTGTGAGAGTAAGGAAACTTCTGGATGTCATCTTGTTTTAAGTAAAGAGTACAGTGGGTACAAAGATACTGACTTAAAACCAACACCATTTTTAGCTGGAAGTATAGCAAACTCTGAGAAATACATTGTGATGTCTTCTGATCCAGCCCCATGAGGAACACATGACTAGATCTTAAGAAAGAGAAGTGGGTCAGTAGAAGGGTGAGTGTCATAAGTAGCCACTAAAAGTTTTATTTGTACCAACAAATCTATAAGACTTTGGAGCAAAGTAGCCTGCTTTGAAGCCATACTAGCCAAAAGTTACTTAACGGAGAAAACATTGTTTTCTGTTGACTCACAATAGGGGAAGGGAGCTTGATCAACAGGACGAGAAATAAACAGAGGCTTCTTCATTGCAACTGAACATGACTCACTAACCTTGTTTGTGAGTGTGTGATGAGACATCCCAGAGTACATGTCAACATATTGGGATTTGGGGGACATTTTAGGCTAATGGAGTATCATGTTATCAGATGAGGGACGAGAAAGCAAAATTCAAGTTACTGGGTTAGTCAAAAAGATTAGTTTATTTTGTAAAACAAAGGATTAATTTTTTATTTTCACCAATAACTCTATTGATTCAGATATTTTAAGTGTGTTATCTCCCATGTAGTATAACATTGATTGTTCTCAATTAATGTCTCAATTTGATGGCTATTAACTTCAACTGATCTACTTGACTGTGGAGCATCATTGAATTTCCAGCATAAAACTTTGCAAACTACTTTTGACATGTTCAATCAGTCACAGCATCTTCTCTATACACTACACAAATCTTTTTTTTTTTTGCATTACAGTTGCATTTTTACCTTCCTTGAAACAATAAAGCATAATATGCCTAAAATGTTGCTTATTTTTTTTCTGTCTTCAATCTTAAAATGACTACATGAAAACTTACCAACCTTGGTAAGTTTTTTCTAAAAATCCATGCTGATATGACAGCTGTCACAATACAATCTAACAAAACTGTTTTGAATGACGTTAAGGACAACTAAGTGTTACTAGAGGCATCTTATGCAAAAACAAACAAGTGAATTTTTTAGCCAACCCAATACTTAAAGAAGAGCTCTTCTATTAGAGTAAGATATCAAAATATGCAACAGACTGCTTAGAGAATACCCCTCAGGTACCAGGGAGATGGATCTTTGTACCCAATTCAGCACTGACATAGAGCAGGCTTTTATCAATATTTGTTCAATGCAAACTCAGCATGTCTTAAAGAAAAATTTTCTCTCTCAGAAGCTTGACAAAGCATAAAGAGAACCCTTAACCTGTCATTCTGTTATTATTGACTCAACTCAAATCAGCAGTAAAGAACTAACTGCTAAGTGAAGCAGAGTGATAGGAATGTGTTAAGTAGTCATGAACACTCCTTAGAATTCTTAGAATGCATTTTTTCCAGGGCTGAGGTAGGGAGAATACAGAAGACCACAAAGCATCCTGTTAGAAAATAAGGAGGTGCTCGAGAATAAAAGATACAAACATGTGGAAAAAACACAGAAGCCTAAAAGAATACCCAATGGGCAAAGATGGAAGAACTTCATCTTTGTGTGTATTTTATATTTGGTATCTTAACATTTTTTATCTTTAACAAATTTTAAAACAGAACTTTATATTTATCTTTAATGAATTAAATAATAATAATATAACATTATAACCCTAAGAATAAAATTAATAACCATGAATTCATTTTAATGTAAATAAATGATTAAACAAATAAATAGAAAGGAATAAGAAACAACTCTTCCTTACAAAAGCATTTCATGAGCTATCACCTCACACCTGGACAAATGGCTATTATCAAAAAGATAAGACACAAATGTTGGTGAGGATGTGAAGAAAAGGAAAAATTTGTGCACTGTTTGTAGGAATGTAAACTGCTAGAGCCACTATAGAATGCAGTGTTAACACTCCTCAAAAAATTAAAAATTGAACTAGCATATCATCCAGTAATCCCAGCGCTAGGTATATATCTAAAGAAATGATAAAAATATGTGAATACCTATCTGCACTCCTGTGTTCATTGCAGCATTATACACAATAGCCAAGACATGGAAACAATTTGTGTCTATCTATGGATGATAAAGAAAATGTGATATATTTTATATGTGTGTGTGTGTCTACACACACATGCATACATATATAATGGTCTTTCCAGAAGGTATCTAGCCATGTAATATGAAAAATAGAACCATTTATTGAAGATATAAGATACAAGAAACACAGTACATAGAACAATGATGCCTCAGTCCCTTTCAAAGCAGGCACCTTGGGACCTCACACAGTTCTCCCAATCACCATCAGCTGCCTGTCATACTTTTCTGAATCTCAACAACAGTCTGAAATCTCTTCCTTTTCAAAGGTGATTTTAGTTTCGGGAAAAGGCAGAAGTCACAGGTCACCAAATCTGGGCTGGATGGGTCTGAGTCACCTGAGCGATTTCATGTTTCACACAAAACTGCACGAGAAGTGATGCGTGAGTGGGAGCATTGTCGTGATGAAGCTGCCAATCACCAATTGCCCATAGCTGCACCCTTCTGAATCATCTAAATAGTTTATACAGAGGAATGTTCTAGCTTAATGCAAAATTGGATGCAGATTCATTGCTATCAATATCATATACCTCCTACTTTGAAGCACTGGGAAGGGCATATCATGTCTGTCCTTTGCAATAAAGCAGAACCTCAATATAGTCATGAGAAAACATACAAACCCAAGTTGAGGGCCATTCTACAAAAATAACTGACCAGTACTACTCAAAAGTGTCAAGGTCATAAAAGACAAGGAAAGACAGGAATTGTCACAGATTGGAAGACACTTAAAAATGTGACAACTTAAATGCAATGTGTAATCCTTGATTAGATCCTATAGTAGAAAAAAAAGGCAATCATGGAAAAATAGGTTAAAATACAAACAAATTCTATAATTTAGTTAATAGTAATTTAGTTTTAAGGTATGGTTCTTCATTTTGATGGTTGTTTTATAATTATGTAAAATATATGTAAGAGAAACTGGGTGAAGGATATTTGGGAAATCAACAGACTAATTTTACAACTCTTCTATAAGTCTAAAATGATCTAAAAATAAAGAAGTTTATTGAAATGTGATGAGCACATTCTGGAATTCCTAGAACAGGAAGAATGGAACAACAGATAAAATCAGTGTACACTCACTGGACATTGGGAAAATTTTCCAAAAGTTCAGAGAAAAGGCAGACATAACCTCACATACAGAGATCCTGAAGGGAAAGTGATTCAAGAGAAAAAGTGGACTCTAATAAAAACAACCATATGAGAAACTTCTGAATCATCTTCCTGCCTCTTTCTCTCCCCCATACCCAGGGAGCCCCCTAATCTCATCAATTCTACTTCCTGAAAATCTCCGTTTGAAACCCTCCTCTCTATTAGTCTGCACTGTACTAATTAGTACTTTGCTATTCCTCTTCACTAATGATTCTCCTTTCCCAAGTTTTCCAAAGTCTAACATATTTGAAGTTGATGTCACAAGAACTGTTCTTCAAACAGAGGAATGTATTTCCCTCCTCTGTTCCAGAACATTCAAGCCTATTCCATTTGGAATAAATCCAAATTCCTCGGTATAATACACAATGTCCCTCACCATTTAGCAGCTTATTTTCCTCAAACTCATCTTTGTTCACTCTCTCAAGAAGTATCCCACACTCCGTTTGCAGGACTAGTCATGGAGCCCAGAAAATATCATCTACTCTGGCCTCTGTTCATGTTATTCATTCATTAATAGGATACCACATTACCCAGCTCTTCTGTCATGCAAACTCTTATTCATCCTTTCTGAAACATTATTTCTGGTTTAGACAGAGATCTCTGATTCTTCATGACCTCCCTAGCCCCTCTTACATGCCCTGTCTCTCTGCTGCGCTCCCTCAGGACATTGTGAATACTCTTAGTATTAATATACAGCACTGCACATGGCTTTAATACATGAACTCGAGTCTTGTAGTAAAGTATAAGTCCTTTGATGGCAAGGTCCATGTCTAATTCACCTAGAAATCCCAAACTCCCACCCAGGGCCTGGCACTTAAAGGTCAGTCAACACTATTCGATAGCTTCAAATGAATTAAAGTATAATCAAAGGGATATCTTTATATAATAAAGAAATCTATATCATTATGCATGTTTCCATCAAACTCAAAATTTTAAATGGCATAAAAAACTGGGGAGGAAATAAAAAGCCTGTGGTTATGGATAGACATAGAAGAGTAGTATATAGCTATAAGTATTCTAATAAAAATACTAATAACTAGAATTATCTGAGCTTGAAAAACAAAAATGTTATTGGGAACATAAAGGGCTCCATTAGCTATGTCAACTTCAAGAAAAATGATTAAGGGAAAACTGACTGTGAAAGATGGACCTAATGTCAAAGATAGCTGGGCCAGCTAGCTCAGTTGGTTAAGCATTGTCCCAATATGATAAGGTTGTAGGTTCAATTCCCAGTAAGGTCCCATGCAAGAAACAACCAATAAAAAAATTAAAAATAAAGATAAAAAGTACAGAACAAAATTATTTGGTTTTTTGTACCTTTTTTTTCTATTGAGGAGAATGATGTTTACATCATAAGGGGTAGAACAATCTTGTTAGAGGAAGTAAAACCAGGTTCATTTGAAAGAAATGACTGTCACTAGACTCAATGACATGGCAAGGTCTGACAACAAGCTGCTGCTATAAACCATTCACACAGAATCACTGTCAGAAACCTTTAGGAAATTATGAGTTGGTTTAATGAAAAAAAGAGAGAGACCATGCCTTTCAAGAATCATGAGTGTCTCAGCTTTAAATTAAACTCCAGTTAGATTATACAATAGTTATTATATAGACAGGTGGTTTACCATGGATTGTAAAGTTTTGCTGTCCAAAATGGTTAATGACTAGTCACATTTCATCATCTAAATGTGAATTATTAAAAATTAATAAAATAAAATAAACTTAGTTCCTGAGTCACTCTAGCCATATTTTTTAAGGGTTCAGTAGCCACACATAGCAAGTGACTGCCATCCTGGGTAGCACAGGTCACAGAACATGATCGTCATTCCATGAAGCTCCACTGAACAGTGCTGTCACAGTAGTGAGCATTAGAAATCAGCAAAACTTACTGAGACTGTTACACTGAACTAACAAAATTGCTATCATTTCATAAGGTGTGATACAATATAACAAATGACTGTTCTCACAGAATGTTGTTTAATGAACTAATATAATTTTGGAAAGAATGATCTACTAGTTTTTGCCAAAATTTTGTCATTGGTTCTCTCTTATTTAACACTTGTATAAACAATTTTCTGGGCAAATAAAAGAAACAATTATCAAGTTTTCAAATCTAAATAATAGTGAGATTATTTCATATCTTCCTTGGAGGGTAACTTGTAAAATCTATTAAAACATTTTGCAATTTTCCTACTCTTTATCTCACTGTCCCATTTCCTCAGGAAATTGTCATGGATGTTTGCAAAAATTTAGCTACATGTATGTTAATTTCAGCAAAAGATTTGGAAAAATCTAAATATCAATCAATAGAAGACCAATAAAATAAAACATCATATATTTTATTGATCACCAAGGTATTTCCAGTGGCCCCATGTACTATGTATTTTGTGATTATTTAAAAATATATTAAATAAAAGTTGAAGGAAGTAAACAGAAACAAAAATTACAAAATAAACGATAAGGAGGAAAGAAAAAAAAGAGAAAATAGAAACAGGATGGAGTGGATATAAGAATAAGAGAAATGCTAAATAGGTAAAATTAATTACATATATCTTGAATACCATGAATTGTCATAAAAACTAAAGCACTTCCATTGCTGCATTCACCTTACAATAAACTGAAATTGGCCATATAGCTGTAACTCTGCATGTCAGCCTACTTCGTTCAAGTGTGCAGGCAAACTCACAAGCTAGAAAAATCAACATCCCTGAGGAGTCAATTGCTACACTGTGAAGTAACACTGCCCAGCCATCCTGCGGTATTCATCTCGGCTGCGGATGTTCATTAAAACACACATAATACACAGAATCTAGCATAATTCTGTGGGGACATAGAGAACATGGCCACCTCCTCTGGTGGGGAGCATGCCGTTCCTTTACCCCAGTGGGTTTTTATTGAGAAAGTAGCCTCAGTTTGTGGATTCACAATCTGGCAGAAAGGATCAAAGGAAACAGGTAACTTACAAAGATGCTAACAGAATTCCTGCTCTGATTCCAGGCAGAGATTGGAGTTTTATCATATGGAAGGACTACATGGCTCAAAAGGTTAGTTTTGGTTTCCTGTCTATGCCTTTAAATTCTAAGTTAATAACATCCTCCAGTAAACAGATCTCATAGGATCTTGTATATTCTATGCCTCAGGCCTGATTACCCTGGGGATCTGCCATCTGCGGTCTGAGCTGCCCCCTTTGGCTATTTGCTTAGCCCTGAGAAGGGCAGGAGACAGAGGCAGCCAGGAGACTTGGATTTCTCACATTAGTACAAAGAGTCAGGCTTAGAGGGAGCAGGGGTTGATGTCAATCACTCCTTCCTTTCCATAGCCCCTTCATTTCCAAAGCCTCATGAGTCTTATTCCAGAAGCCTTTACGTGATCAGCACCTGTCTTAGGTCCATTCTCTATCCTAGAGAATTGTTACCCATCATTGGCTAACTGATCAAGCATTAAAGGCCAGGCACAGAACAGGTAGCGTTCATGCCAGGGGAATAAGTTTTGTCTCCTTAGTGACTTCTGGTCTGGAGGTCTCTCACTCAGCCTAAGTCACAGGGGGTCACAGCTTCCTGAGACTAAGCAGGGTGCTCCCCAAAACTACACTGTCGATCACAGACAAACATTGCCTCAAAATTCCTCCCTCATTCAGCAAAGTGACTGCTCTCCCCTGCATGCTGCTGTCTAGTAAATAACTAGCAGAAATTCTTTCCAAATGATGGTAAAATTGAGAGTAAAAAACTAGTGTTCATACAGTGCCTCAGGTTGTTGCCACTGACTCAAATAGTTCCAGTTTTCAAACACATTTACTCATTCTTTTGTTTATTCATTCAATAAACACATACTGTGCTTCTGCTAGGTGCCAAGTACTGCGCTACATGAATCCTTCCCAGCAACCTCTAGTATAGTTCATTCTTTTTCCTGAAAACTGTTCCTCACATTGCCCTTCAGACAGCCATCTCCAACACCACACCTTATGGCAAGCAACCAAGGAAACTTACCATGTGACTTACAAAGCCAACAGTGCTGGTGCTGGGGCCTCATCTACAACCCCAAGACTGGGAGAATGGCTTGGTAGGGGAGGATATACCAGCCCAAGGCTCAGGGACTAACTCATCAGAAGCCCTCCATCCAGGAGGTTCTATTCATTCACACAAACAGATGTACATATATCTACTGTTTATGTCCATTTACAAAATTCTTCTAAAAGTGAATTTGATAAAGTGAACCTGGCACTTCAAAAGCCTAGTCACTATATTTACAAGGTTCTGTAGAAATGTAAATACATAAAATCTGGAGAATGCACTTAACATCTTTTTCCTGTGACCACCTGATGTTTATATTTTTATTTTATTTAAGTTATGATGCATCTGTTTTCTCCCAATGCCATAGAAACAGTCATATACAGAAAACCTGGGGAAGTCAGGACTCCTGCTTAATGAAAAGAGCTGGATGATATTTAAAAAGAAAACAACAGCAACAAAAACTTCTACCATAAAACTTTAGCTTCCAGTAATGGTGCAGAAATGTGACAGCATCTCTATTACTATATTACTGTTTGTGGGTGTTGTATGGAAAACTTTCCATTTAGGAAAAGTAAGCTAGGACTATGGTTGGTCTAGTTCTTACAGAATGAGGAAACAAAGAATCAGAATCCCTAGCAAATCTGGGATTACCTGAAAGGACACAGTACTTATAAAGAATGGTGTCCTGAGCAAGACATGATGAGTGCTTCCTTTTTCAAGAAGGAATCAGAGTTCAAGCCACAGAGATGCACACAAGCAGAGGAGGCCAAGCCCATCACCCTTCAGTCTAAGCCCTGCAGGTGTCTTCATCTCTTTGCCTATTTGGGGGTCTCAACAGCAGTCTACTGTTGGGATGTTCAGGGTATCAGGGTTGGCCTGTTACACAGCAATTGTTAAGATAGGGCCAATCAATGAACAGCAGATACACCATAGATTACCTGGGTCTCTAGCAGACACAATATTAGGAATAGCTTGCCCTCAGAGGGCTGGCAAAAACTTTTTCATTCAATTTCATTCAGTCAACAAATATTTATTTAGCATCTTCCACGTGCCTGGCACTGTCCTTTCTAATAGCCATACAGCAGTGACAAAAGTTCTTTTCCTTCATGAAACTTACATTCTAGTGGGGAATATCAGGGAGGATGAAAAGGAAGGAACAACCAATAGCTGCTAACAAGAGGTCCCAAGGTAGCCTTTCAAAAAAGTGCTCTTCAGCCCAACAGATTCCATCCTACCATTCTCCAGTTTCCAGTGGAAGGCAAAAACAGAATTTCTGAAGCAAATGCCTATTTCCCAGCAGCATCCCAAAATTTAAGTTATCACTTGGGAGTGCTCCAGTGGAACACCCTTATTAATTCTGGGCTTGCTGAGTGGTTTGTCCACATAGTCCAATTACCCTAGTTCCTACAAGTAGAGGTGAACATAGTGGAAACGGCACCCAGTTTCCCAATGCCTTAGCAGGTGTGGCTCTCAAGTTCATGCCGTTTCCACTATGTTGTGGTTGTTATTATTATTATCACTATTATTATTACGGTTTGTTAGTTCTTCCTCAAAAACCTGCCAAATTCCTTGCCAAACAACTGGAAGAGTGAGAGGGAGTTGTGGAAACCACCCTGCAGGGTCCATTGGAACCCACAGGAATGGGTGCACCCAGGTACACCCACAGGAAGATCTGTCCTATATAGTTTTTAGTAACCTGCCTGAGATTACAAAATATTGAAGATTCTTCCCAAAATGACTGAGAAGTAAACCCTGGAAATTTAATTGTAAGCCTTTCTCTATGGCCACTGAATTTGTAAAAAATATTGAATGTCTCCTCAGAACAAAGCAAGATTTTTGGCAGGCACGGCTGGCTTAATCTATAAGTTACCAAAACCATCCCAGTCGTTCCCCAGTGAATCCCCTGGTGATTGGCTGAAAACCAGGGAATGGCATAGACAGACAGCAGCCCACACTATGCAGGTCTTCTGGTGTGGGGTGATGTGGCATAAGGTGTAAATGAATGTGAGCAAAAAGACAAGAAAGGTAAACTCTAGCCAAAGTTTTGATAATTGAGAGTATCATGGACCCAAAATACCTTGTCACTACCCTCTAATAACAAAAGACACTTATATGACTGTTGGACAATATAGAGGAGAGACATTTACCTTTCTAAATATACTCAAAATGCAGGCAGTAAATGCTTATATGTAAAGGATAAAATAATAAAAGGAAAAAAGAAACAAGGAGACCGCAAAAAGGCAAGCAGTTGGGACCCACTTAGATCCAAGTTGCAAAGGGTGTTCTCAGTGAAATGCTTGGGAGGAAGCTCAGGCTTCCAGACACAGGAAGAACCACCAGATTCTCACACCTGGTAAGGCTACTTCAGTGACATGGAGCTGAAAAAAGAGAGGCCATCTTGGATTTTATAAGAAAATGTGCAAATTGCCTGAACTGCAGCAAAACCATCACTTTTCCTTTGTAGAACGTACAGATGAGAATGTGGCAGAAAAATCTCAAACCCTGTCCACAGAAGTGAAAGATTTGGGAATAAAGAAAGCTCTGCATTCCCTGAGACAAAGCCTAGAGGCTCAATGAGACACATGTACTGAAGTTTTTTACTACCACGTTATGGCAGATGGCCAAAACAGATTGATTGTTAGAGTCCATCAGAGGAAACCCAGAAAATAATAATGTCTGGAGTAAGTACAAGTCAAAAAAGCAGCCTGATTTTCCCCTACCCCTCTGGGCTGATGGAGCCCATGGCAGCCATGAGAGTCTAAGTAGAGGACAGACTATGATTTGTGGGAACTGGTGGTAGCTGATAGGATGGTATTAAGGGGTCTGAAAAGATTTCTATCACTAACTTTGAATCCACTTTCATAGTCAGACTTGAGAGAGTTTTTGGAATCTCTATGGGTGTTTTTGATGCACATACAGCTATTTCCATACCTAAAAGTCATTTAAAGAAGCTTACAGTGAGATATGTGATTCATAAAATATTATTTAAATTATATTTAAATAAACAAGGATGGCAACATAAAATGGGCTAAAAATATATATATATACACCTGCTAGCTGAGTAAGATGTATACATGTGCTAGCTGAGCTATATAATCTAGAGGTTAAAAGCTCTCAAAGAGAGATAAAATCCTGTTTTTAATGTGTCCTAACCCAGCAGGGATGATGGGACATGGAAAACTGATATTAATGTCAGCCTCCTTATATTCTAAGTGCACAATCATGATGAAGCTAAACATGTAGCTGCTATCCTACCACATGGCCCAGGTACACAGGTCTAGCAGAAAATAAGAAAAAAATTAAGAAGAAATCAATTTCAATTCCGCTATCCTGCCTCAGTACCACTGTATAAAACCAGCTTCTTGGACCAACTTAAATATGGCATCCTAGACAGTAAAAGGAAAGCTTAAAGAAGTGATTAGTATTGGTACTTATCAGAGGAGTCAATCATCTTCACATAGCTTCAGTACTCTGTATCATTCAGGAATGGTTCATCAATTGTTCATCAACAGATATCACTCTACAGAGGGAGTATATTAAAGAATTGTCATCAGAATAATGTGTGTAGGTGGCTATGCAAGCAATTTGCCCACTGTGATCAAAGCTAGTTGGAAACTGTTGAATTGGTAAATCTTGGAGGCAATTTGGCAAACAGAAAAAGATGTCTCCTTAAACCTGAAATATGCAATATTTTAAATTTTAAAGAAAAATATATTAAGTCATTAAGCTTAATTTGCCTTATTCTAGAGCATAATTCAGGCTCAGAGATATGGGAAAAATGGAAGAGATGGGATAGTGAGGAAATACAAATTCTTGGGGTGGTTTAATGTAGAATAACTTTTGTTCACATTGTCCAATGGATCTGAGTTAAAAATACAAATTAAATGCAGTCACAAAATGATTGTCAAGAGATCTGCAACTAAGCACTTTAATAACCACACCAGACCCTCTCTCAGCCTGTCTGTTCAGTCAGACTTCCATCCTCTTAACTCCTCTACAAAGTATTACCAAGTGGAGAACACAGGCAGAACACATCTCTCCAAATAGACCCCAATCTGAGGTTCTTTATCCCGTGGCAGATCCGCTGTCTCTGACTCAGAGTCTGGAAGGCAGAATCAGCTTAGACTCCTCACTCTGGCTCCATTCTCCCCCTCCTCCTTGCATCCAATCAGCAGTAACATCCTGTGATTAAGGCCCCATTATGTTTCTTGCATGAATCTCCTATGTTCTCTCATAAGCCTTCCCCTAGGTTCCCATAATGCCCATTTGAGTGTCCCTGGCATTTATTCCACCCTACACATAACTCACATTACTTTTTTGACCATGGCAATCTAGATCCCTAGCTTTTTATAGAAATGAGTGAATTTCCTTTCCATCTTTCTTACAGCAGAAAGTGAAGCAGCTATTCATAAACTTACAAATTTTAAAACCTTGACTTGCTCCAAGTGACCCTGAAAGAACTCCAGATAGTGCATCTCTATTAACACCCTACTCTTGACCTTCAGCAGTTCAGTGTGTTTCATGCCCCTGCATCTCTTTGGATAACCTTATGAAAACCCCAACAAAGAGCCAACACAAGATGAGTAATTGTGTGGTGACTCAGACAAGAACAAGTGTCTCTGAATGAAACAAAACAGCATTGTGCTGTAACCACAGGAAATCGGAAGTGGGAATCACCTTGAGAGCCAAAAGGAAGTCTTGAAGCAGCACATCTGCCAACAACCAAAAAATGTCCTCACATGGCAATTGAAGGAAACCAGTGGTTGTCCTCTGAGTAAAGACTCCACTGTCTAAAATGTGCTGTCTTCTCTGAACCCTTAAATAAATTTTTCTTTTGAGAAATACTATTTAAATATCCCCTTGGGGCCAGAACTTTCCCAAGTTTCTGTTTTGCTGTGTGAGAGGACTAACAACCCACTGAAGGAGGGTCTATCAATTCACAACATTTTCAGCTCTTGTATGTAGTTGGAACAAATACTTCTGACCTCCAACCCAAGATCCATTCTCTTCTCACTTATTAACAGGGTCCACATCTTAGAGGGAATACTGATATTTCCAGATAAAACATATTTCCTAGCATTCCTTACAGGTAAGAGTAGCCACATGACATAGTTCTGGTCAATAAAATATAAGCTGAAGTCATTAGGTAGTCTTCTAGAAAAATATTTAAAAGGTCCAGCTAACATACACCGTTTTGTGCTTCACCTAGCAGGAATGCGAATGAGTTGAAAAGAGAGCTGTAGCCATCATTCTTGCAACCATGAAAGAAATACTTCAGCCCCAACAGCCTCAAGCTGTTGGACAAGCACCAACAACCATCTATCTCTGGGTTTCTTGCTACATGAGAAAATCAATCATTCTGTAGCTAATTATCATGTTCACTATTAAATGCAACTGGTCAAAAAACTGAAAGCTTAAATGGGAAATAACAGAAGTAATTAATATGCTGTCCATGATCGATCATGTGTCTCTCCTTTTCTGTACCACGTGTTGTGTGTGTTGTGTGCATACATGCCCAGTATACTAGATTAACCCTCAGGTGCTATGATGGACTAATTGTCTGTGCCCGCTGAAAATGCACATGTTGAAGCATTTTGTGATGTCCAGCAATGTGACTGATGTCTAGGATGGGATCTTGGACCAAAAAAAGATGTAGAAAAAATTAAGGAAATTTGAATAAACTATGCATTATAATAATATAATATATAATATTATAATACTATGTTAATCTTGTAACGAATGTGGAAACTATCTGTACTATCTTACAATTTTTTTTTCAAATCTAAAACAGTTCTAGAAAATAAAGTCTACTTTTAAAATTTCTACATATGGGAAGAAAACAACTTATGTTTTAAATCCCTGCCTGAGGATATGTTTGTTGATTTTAGAGAGAGAGGGAAGGGAAGAGAAAGAGAGGGAGAGAAAGAGACTGAGAGAAAAGCATCTGTTGGTTGCCTTCCGTATGTGACTCTACCAGGGATCGAACCCACAACCTAGGTATGTCCTCTGACTGGGGATTGAACCTGAAATATTTTGTATATGGAGTGACATTCCAACCAGCTGAGCCACCCAGCCAGGGCAACAACTCTATTTTTAAGAGAAAAAGAAAACAATTCCTTTTGTCACCAAGTATATAAATAAAAGCTACCAAACATATTAACAGTGACTGTGTTTGGGTGGTAGAACCTAGGTGATTGTTTTCCTATGTATTTTTTGTATATTTTCCAAATTATCTGTCATAAACATATACTACTTTTATAATATAAAAATATAAGCTTAGAGACATTAAATAATGTAACTAAATCCATGGGTTAGAAGTTAGTGGGATACAGAGTTGGATGAGAATTCAGGATGTCCAATAGTCATGAGTTCTTTCCATTATCTTGAGCAATTTATGTAACTCTGAATCTTAGCTTTCTTTACTATAAAACAAGAATAGTATTACTACCTATTTGTATAGTGACTGCAGTGAGTAAATGTAATATTTATCAATACTTAGAGCAGCACTCTAAAAGTAAATAAAATGCTCAATAAAAGCTGCTGCTGTAATTGATCATGATGCTGATGGTGGTGCCCTGAGCTGCCCGCAAACTCACTGTATCTAGCAATGGAAATGATAGATGGTCTGTGGTGGTCATATTTTGTGCTTTGCAATAAGTGAAAATCAGCATTACCCATAAGTACATTTCTCCCCCAAAAGCAATAATGCACATGTGTGGGGTATCTGCTTTTTAGTAAAATTGTAAGGAGAAACCACGGAGTAAAAAACCACAGGTGTCACCAAATAGAAACTAAGTGGCCTATGATAAGAAGTTATTTATTTACAAAACGGTGTGAAGGAAATCATTGTACCCTAATAAAACTAATGATAAAATTATTTGGTTTCCACATTAGAAATTTTAAGTAAGATGCAGAGGTTAAAAGTCTGAATTTTGGGAATCAGACCTGGAGTCAGCACAGCTTCAACACTGTTACATTCTGTGAGTTCCAGCAAGTCCTAACTCTCCGAAAATAGTAACACTGAAGTTTTGGGAGCATTAGCTAAACATGTATATAAAGGGCTTAATGTGCACAAGGAATCCAATAAGTGGCACTAGTATCATGCATTAGATTTTGAATAACTTGTTAAATTCATAGTACATTATAGAGCTGCCCCCACCCCATTTCTGCCTGCTATTTCAACTTTTGCTCAGATTCGTAAAAATCCATGATTCTTTGGTTGAGTTTCCCAAGAGTAACTTCATTGAGATGACCTAGCAAATTTAATTTCATTCAAGGATAGATTCTCAATAACAAAAATACTCATAATACATGAAATTAAATTAACTGCTTCTAGTGAACTAATCAAGCTCCAATGACTAAAGCAATATATTTTCAATTATTATTATAAACAGAGCCTGGTGGAATAAAGTTGAGTCTACAAATTTACTCTACTGCTTATTTCAATGTATCTAAGAATTATAGGAAATTAAAAAATAATGACTTGTGTTGAGATAATAAAAGGCAACTCAAAACTTACCAATTGAAATGTATTAACTTTAAGAAAATAAATTATCCAAATTGGAAAATGGATTAAACTAAAACTAACTTAGGTGGATAAGAAAAATCCACTTCTCCCTCTTCTCTCTCCTCAGGTCACTTTCTGCCGGTCCTCTATTACAGTGTCTTTGACTGTACTTTCAGGGGAAAAGGGGAAGGGTTTACAGGAACAAAGTTAAAGGACACATGGATAAAAACTAGGGGGAGGGTGGTAATGGGAGGGAAGTTGGGAGGGAGGGGTGGGTGGGCTGGATTGGGAGTAAAGGGGAGAAAACTGTACTTGAACAATGATTAAAATAAAATTAAAAAAAGAAGAAAAATCCACTTCTAAAAACAATCCTCAACCCCACTTTCCATGTTGCATGTGTAGATGAAGACAAGTGACCAATGTCTTCAGTTCATTGGCATGAAAGGAGCTCTTCTGGGATCTACAGCAATTTTATTTGAGGAGTTTTCAAAAGTAATAATACATCTGAGCTAAAAGTACTGATTAGAAAATTGAATTATGGACTTGTGTTTAAGATGTTATGGTTTTTAATCTCATAGAGCACAAAGCACACAGAATGGACCAATGTATTATAAATCATGGCCTTTCCACTGTGTGCCAAAGCAGAGTGGCTGTCACCAAAGCACAGAGCTCCTGATTGGTAGAAAAAAAGTGACTGCAAGCACCACTCCCTTTCCTAGGGCTCCAAGAGTGATGAGGATCTTTTTACTCAACATGTTCTCACGCTTCCAATTATGACATAGAATTGATTGTGTAAGAGCATCCCTAACACTGAACTTTGTTTTTACTTCTAAAGGGTGTTTGTTTCTTTTTTAAAATTACTTTATTGTTGTTCAATTACAATTGTCTGCATTTTCTCCTCACCACTACCCCCCACACCAGCCAAGCCCACCTCCCTCTCTTACTTCCACCCTCCCCCTTGGTTTTGTCCGTGTGTCCTTTATAGTAGTTCCTGAAAACCCTTTCCCCCTGCCACAGGATTCTTGGGAGACAGCCGGGTCAACAGTTCCCTCCCCTGCCAAACAAGGGTGTTTGTTTCTTCATCCCAACCTAGTAAAATACATGCTTGCTTTGAGTTTTATCTTCTGAATGCAGATCACACACTTCCTTTTTCAGTTGTAGATTTATCAAAAGAAAATGAACCAATTGTTTAGAATAACTTCAGGTTAAACTTTTGAATATCTTAATTTGGAAGGTTATTCTAGTATTGGATTAGTTTGTAATCATTTATTAAATAATGTCTAAAACTCTAGGCCCAAAAAGGTAAATTTGAATCTTCAAGACTCTTTGGATATCTTCTCTGAAAGTAACTTGAATTAAGATATCAAATTGAAGTTAATGTGTAGAAATAAGATCTAGCATGTCTACATAAGAAAGAAATAGCTGTACTTAGCAAAATTTTGAAATAAATCTTAATGCTGTTCTCTGTATTGACTCAGAGAAGCACAAGGAAAATATTTCATTCATTGGTCTATTTGGTCTGGCTTTTAAAGTAAGGTGTAAAGTAAGGTGTAAAATAATATGCATGCTTTTCTGTTTAAACCAATAACAGCGTTGTCACTTCCAAACAAAATAAACAAACAGAAATGTCAATTACCTTAATAGAAGGAAGGATATTGACAGATGCATCATAAATAACACTAATCCATTGGACTCATTTTTATAAACTGACTTGCTTCACCAGGCTATCTAACCTCAAGTCACATGAAGTCCAGCTACATAATTTGTGGCATTCAGTCAGAACAAAGATGAGGGACAAGCCCCTTTGTTCAAAAAGTATTAAGCATTTCACAGTGATAACAGTAGAACATCAAACCAAACACAGGGCCTTACTGAGCACATGGCCCTATCACGGTCCACACACCCATGAAGCCAGCCCTGGGTTGCATCTGTTTGGTCAAAATCACCTGCATTATGACACTATCAAGATAATGTGGTTATGTGCTTACTACATAGGATAAAGCTAAGGTAGTGTGCTGTGTTTTTGAAAGGCCTTAACCAGAAGATATGGATATTATGTCAAGTCCAATACCAAATAACCCAGACACAGCAAAGTTGATAGAGGGATATAAAGGTCACATGCCACCATATCCCATGATCTCTTTCTACATGCATTTACATTTGCCAAGAAGTCTCATGTGTATCTTTATCAAGTCCTTCTAGGTCCCCACCATGCATTTGCAGCCAGATGAAAATATGCCTTTACACAGTATCTATGTTTACATAATCTTATAAGGCCAAAGCCACAGGAACTTCCATACATTGACAATATTGATCACTCTTTCTTACCTGAAAAACTATCTAATCTTCTAGGATTTGAACACAAAAAGGAAAAGTTCTCTGGTTTTTATTTCTCGTTGGGTTTTCTTTTTTTTGTATTTTTTATGGTTAATAAAACAGTAAATAATTGTATAACAATGAGGTAATCCTAGTGAATGTATCAGTAAGTTCTCTGTCTAGGAGAGTTACTACTGGATAGAAATTTCATACATAAATAAATATATAGTGTCAAATTAAAAAGAGATGAACAGAGGAAGATACAGGGTAGGCTAAGAGTGTTTCTAAGTGTAAAATCAATGAGAAGGCTGGAGAGACCACTGGGCATTCATAGTTTGGGAATGTGGCTTGATACAGCCGTGTGTAAATCAGAGGAGTGTTTTTACCAGGAGCCTATGAGAAATCTCAGGATCAAGAACAGATTCTTTAAGTAAAAAAGGTTCTTCAGCATTTAAAAGATGACTAAATATTTTATGAGACATAAAAAGAGAGAAATGCAAATCAAGACTGTATTGAGATACCGCATCTAGCCTATTAGGCTGGCATAAACCCATGAGTCTGACTGCACATTCTGATGGCAGAGCGGCGGGGAAAGAGGCACTTGCACACATTCCTAGCCAGGGTCAGGTAGTGCAACCCCTATGGAGGGCATTTAACATTAGCTATTAAATCTACAAATTTACTAAAGGTATATTATTCCCTTTGACCTAGCAACCCCACTTTTAGGAATTCATTATCAGATAGATTTGTATACATTAGAAATGATGTAAGCACAAGGTTGTTTATTATAATGTATTATAATAGCAAAAGATAAGAAGCAACCCATAGAGCTATCATTAGCAGTCTAGTTAAATAAATTATACTATATCAATAAAAAGCAATTCTAACCACCTGTGCAAAGGAATAAAGGAATATTCTACCTATAGAAAAGATATGGGGTTTTTTAGGTATACAGAGTGTATACAATGTGCTGCAATTATATGAATAAGAAGAGGGAACAAGATATGTGTATTTGATTTTGTTTGCAGGAAGGATTTCTGGAAGAAGACCCTCACCCCCCCCAAAAAAAAAACTAATAAAAATAAGTACCTATGGGAAAGGGTGGGGTGGGAACTGGACAAATAAAAGGTAGGTGCGTCCTTTCCTGTTATATATCTAGGTAGCATTTGGATTTTAAGGCATATAAATACGTCACCTCTTTTAAAAATTAGAAATTTTAATAAATCAGTGCATGACCAAAGTAAGAGAAAGATTAAAATGCAATAAAATAATAAGATCTAACCTCTTTGTGCACAGAGAAAACTGAAGCCAAGAGAAGTGAAATAGCAATCAAAATCCAAAGCTTGTGGCACAGCCTACCCTGGGACCATGGCAAATTGAACAACTCTGCTGAAATGAGACACAGTAACGCTTTCATGTCCAAGTCACCAAAGGCAGCAGGGTGGCCAGGGATACTGAAGTCTGTAAATTTAACATTCCTTAGCTGTCAATATTTTTCACTCCTGAAGCTCTTAACATTAGAGTGAATTTTATATCCTTTTGAAGAGTGTTTGACTTCTAACTGAAAGTGCTAAGATATATGTTACCAATGTTTTTAATAAGAAATAAAATAGCTAAGGACATGAAATATATCAGACAAAATGTCTTATAGATGAATGAGAAAACAAAGAAAGAAGCTGAGTCCTGGGCAAAACTTGTCCCACAGTTCTGCCCAACTGCAAAGTCCAGGGTACCAAAACTGATTTAGAAGAAATAAGGGCCCTGTGTTAAGAGCTGCAGAAGGCTCCCCATCATCAACCATGCTGCTGGGATGAGGTTGAAAAGGGCCCATAACATCAGGGCTTGCCCGTGGTGATGACTTTCATAGACATCCCACACTTGGCACTCTCCACTTCCCTCTTTCCCCCACCTGTATTCATCTCCTGATATTATTCATGCAAGTGCCTCTCTATTCTGATGAATCACCTGAACAACACAGAGGTGATGCCTTCATTTTCACGTGTCCACTGTGCCCTGTACATGGCACAGTCCCTTGAACATACCAGGCTCCCAGATTCCCAGAATATTAGAAGCAGAGGTATTTTAGAAAATACCTAGTACAATTCCTAAAAACATGTTTAAGAGCAAAAAAAATTGTTTCAAATAAAAAAACTATATATAAGAAACAGATTTTTTAAAAGAGATGCTTTGTCTGAAGAGGGAACCAGGGAGGAGAGAACACATGAAGGCTGACATGATAATCTCCCCTCCTCTTGCCACATCTCAGAATCACAGTTCAGAGACTACTGATGCAAGCAAACTTCTCATTTCTAAATGGAGGCATTCCTTATATGTTTTGTTTTGTTTTGTTTTTTTCACATAGAATCAACATATCCAAGCAGGGCTGGTGAGCTGCAATATACAGGGTCACCATAGTCCCCTGGCCTATGAGAGTATTGGTTCTACCTACCTGAATGGGGTGCAGTGTGGGGAGAACAGAATGGCGTAGACTCTACAAATACTTATCCTTTTCCTTCCTAGTGTGCATATTTGAAGGAGATCCTAGTTAAGAACAGAAAACAATATCCATTCTGTCTGGTTCTGCTCTGTTTATATCCTTTCTGTAATAAGTTAGGCAGCTGCCCCCTCTCAAGGAGAAATGGTCTGGGGCAGAGAGAGCTGCAAGACAGGGGCACCTACCCTAGTTTGTCGAGGACCATTCATGGACATCTTATTTGCCAGATTCATGCCAAAGCAGTTAGGAGAGGTCTGAGGGGCTATTTCTAAAAACTGGTATCATAGAAAATATGGAATAGTAGTCCTTTAGTAGATTGTGTACTGATGCATCCGGCAATGTTTGGAAAGGTGAGACATTGATAATAAATAAATAAGAGCATTTCAAGAATACAGGTGCTCTGAAGAAAATAAAATAGGATAGTGATTTAAACCAGATGGGAGTAGTTACGTATCAATAACAAATAACCCCCCACAAATCACAGTGTCCTACGACAACAAAGTTGTAGTTTTTTTTCTTATGCATGCCCCTATATACTATATATCAATAGGGCTCTGTTCCCTGTTGTTCTCACACACGGATAACCCAGAGGCAGATGGGACTGCACTGTCACATCACTTTCATCTCTGTTGTATAGGCTAAAACTTGTCCCACAGTTCTGCCCAACTGCAAGAGTTTGAGGAAAGTATTATTTTCCCATGTGTCCCAAAAGAAGGAGATGGCGCAGGGGGAGGTGTACATAGGGAACACAAGGGCTGATTAAGGTAGTCTAGCAAAGGCTTTATAAGGAGGTAATATTTGAGCTGAGACCTGAATAATAAGAATGAACCTACAGGCTCATTGACCAGAGGGGAGATGGGAGGGAATTTCAGGAGAAAAGGGGAAGGGTTTACAGGACCAAGTATAAAGGACACAGGGACAAAAACTAGGGCGGGGGGTGGAAATGAGAGGGAGATGGGGAGGACTGTGGGGGTGGGTGGGGATGGGAGTAAAAGACAGAAAACTCTACTGAAACAGCAATTAAAATAAAAAAAAATTACAAAAAAAGAATGAGCCTACAAAGTGAAAAGTGGTAGGAAAGGCATATCAGACAGAGGGAATGACAAGGGCAAAACATCCTTAAACCAAAGCAATTGTACACTGAATGAAGGACAGCACGATGAGAGCACAGTGAGGGAGGGAAATAATGGCAGGTGATGTGGCCACTGCAGCCAAATGGTGGAAAGCCTTGAGGACCACGGTCAAGGATCTAGATTTCATCCAAAATGTGCCCCCAACTCAAGTTGACAATTGCTTCATCTTTTTAACCAAAGCAAAAAAAACATCTCTCTGTTACTCAAAAAATAAAAATTCACATTTCTCTTTTCAAAGTTTCCTGCTTCTCAGACTAAATTGAGCCTTTACCTTTTTCATATTCACCTCAGGTTCACCTTTTTCTAAGCACTTGAAATGCCACAGAACATCATGACAGGTTTTACAGTGTTTCCTGGAAATTTATACCTCAGTTCTGCATTTTCTCAAGCCTCACTCCAGGGCCTTGATCAGCACCCAGATCTGTGCTCTTAGCTGCTGACAGAACACACATTCTCTGAAAGGGCCAGAAACAAGGAAGTTACCATTCTGAGAAAAAAAGAACAAATTTTATTTTCTTATCAGAGAAACACCTCTTCTCTATTAGAGCCTAGTATTTTTAGAATGGAACCAAACATAGAAAGCTTTTTACTCCCTAAAGAAAATATCTAGATTGATTAATGTTCTGGAGTTTACTGAGTTTCCAGAGTAGCTTTCCAGAGGAGATCTTGAGACCTTTATCTTCCATACCATTTTTGTTTAATAAAAGCCTCTTCAAGTCCAAAACATTGTTCCCTGCTATCCAGCGAAATAAAAATACCACAAGATCTTATCTTTAAGTGGAACCTAATCAATAAAACAAACAAGCACGCAAAATATAAGCAGAGACACTGAAATTAAGAACAATCTGACAGTAATCAGAGGGGAGGTGGGAGGGGATAATGGGGGGAAGAGGGGAAGGTTTTCAGGAACAACTATAAAGGACTCATGGACAAAACCAAGACTGGGTGGAATCAGGGGAGGGAGGTGGGGAAGGCTGGGGTACGGTGTGGAGTGGCGGGGGGAAAATGCAGGCAACTGTACTTGAACAACAATAAAATAATTTTTAAAAAATGAGTAAACATAACAATACTAGGCAAATTCCTCTGAGCCTCAGGTTTCCTATCCATAAAATAGGCATGATCAGTAAATAGAACAAAACCAAACATTGATATGAAAGAGCTGCTGCCAAGTGGGCTCCCCTTCCCCCTCTTCTGGCCAGCTGGCTGCCTCATGAAGACACCAGGCGTTTCCTCAAAGTCCACTAGAGAAGCATCCTCAGCCCTATGGCCTGCACAACAGGAGGTTTCATGGACTATTTTGTGAAGGTCACTAACATGAATAACTATTTTGTGAAATTTGGCTGAGCAGCTCACCTGGGAAGAATAGACTGTTAAATAGTAATATACTTTTTTAAATCCTTACCAGAGGGTATATTTTTTGATTTTAGAGAGAGAGGAAGGAGAGGAGAGAGAGATATTGAGAGAGACAGAGAGATATCAATGTGAGAAAGAAACTTGCATCAGATTCTTCACATACATGCCCTGACCAGGAATTGAACTCATATTTTGATGTATAGGACAATGCTCCAACCAACCTAGCCACCCGGCCAAAGCTAAATAGCAATGCTTTTGTTTAGGTAACTCTGCTAGGGCATCCCTAATATCTGTCCTATAATAGAGTGTAATAATTAAACATGCAAACTTTGGAGTCAGGTAATCTCATATCCAACCACAGCTCAACTCCTTATTGGCTGTTATTCAACCTCTCTGTGCTTCATTTTCTGTTGTTTAAAAATGGGGCTTTATTCATCAGGTTATTATAAGGATTATGGCATATTTCATGTAAATCTGTCAGCACAGTACATGGTCCATGGTAAATCTCAATAAACATTAATTTTCATCATTGTCATCCCCACTATCAACACCAACAACCTAGAAGAGTCAACAGTCCCTACTTAAATCCTCCCACATGATCTGGGCATGTCAGTTACTGAGTTTCTAGCTATCAGGCTTAAACATTTATGAATTATTTCAAATAGTAGATTCCAGCTAGAGAAGCAATGCAGGAATTTCCTTCTGGCTTTCAGTCTTCACTACAAGGAATTTCTTCCTTAGTTGCACTTTTTAAATTTTGGCCCCTCTCCTTTTGTGTATCCACTTGTTTGTGTTTTCCTTTCCTAAGTTAAGGTAAAGAATCTCTTTCATGTCACAACCCTTTGTAACTGAAGTTATTTTTTGACAACTCTAAGCCTTCTTATTTGAGAATCCCAGCACTACGCAATGCATAGAAACTGAAGTCAGGATCTAGTTTCAAGATAATTCTATCTGATATTATTATGAAAATCAAATACTATATTGTGAAATTATGTGTAAACAGTAGGGTTCTATTCAAATGTTAGCCATTCTCATAGTTATTTCCTTATAATTCTCAAACATTATAAAACTTTGTCACTCAAACTATAAAAGTAACTGGGATAACTAGTCTGACTAGTTTTAAGTGAGGCTAGATGTGGGTTGCACCCTGTTCTATGTCCAACACCATTAGAACTGCCTCTGGCACAAGTCATAGAAACCAGAGAATGGGCAATGAACTCTAGATGACAGTTAAAGAGCAGAGGTGCACAATTTACTTCCAATACTCTTCCCAATTACACTAAATTCATAAACCCATTAAAATGTTTAAGCCCACAATAGGTAGATGCCAGTATGGCTCCTCTGATTCAGTAGATGATAATCTCATGATCAATAAGTAGCTTGTTCAGCTAAAATCTATTCTAAAGACCCACCATTTGCTCAAAAAAAAAAAAAAAAAAAAAACCTGCTTTTACCTGAATTGCTCATATAAGAATTTTTACCAGGAAATAATATGTCTCTATGTAAAACCCCAAAATACTAGGAATTCTTCCATTTTTTCCACCAGTCATAGTGTTAGACACCCAATGTATGACATAAAGAAAAAGAGGAGAGGTTATCTGAGCCTGTCTTACCACTCCCTTTTTTTCTTCTATTGCAAACACCTTACTTCAGGCTCTTGTCATATCAAGAGTGGGTTGTCAGAAAAATCTCCTAACCAGATTCCACTCCTCTATGTAAGATGCTGAGCACATAGCACACACATGTATTAATTTCTTCCCTTGCACAACTCTATCCAACTTTCCCATTTATTCACTCAAATAGTCAATATACCAAAAGTAGAATCTGTGTGTCTGTGTGTGTGTATATATGTATACATATATATATATATTAAATATACACTAAATAAATAAACACTTAGAATCTAAACACCAAAATTCTAGAAAAAAAACATATCAACTCTTTGGAAAAATAATGTTTGATGCCTCAATTAATTTGAAGAAGTTATATTAAAAAACAGGATCATTAGAACTTGATATTTATAATAAAAACAACCTAGAACTAAAGTAGACATCAATATTTTCAACAAATATTATTCAGAGGATTCCCATTTATAATATATTTTAAAAATCAGAAAATAGTCAGAAAAACCATTGATATTCCAATAGATAAATTAGCAAGACACAATCAGTTATCATACCATTAGAAATATAATTTGTGAATAAATAAATGGGGGAAGTGTTTAATGTAGCTAGCAATAAAAATAAATTAAACAGGGAAGCCAATAGAAAAATCAACAGAGAGCACAGGTTTGTAGTCAGACTCTACTTCAGATTCTACCTTGGCCACCTACCAGTTGTAAGATTTTTATAAAGTGCTTACATCTATTAATCTCAGTTACCTCACCCTGTGATCATAATCACATCATGTGGTTATCTGAGGAATTAAATAAAATAATCCTGGCAAAGTACCTAATAAAATACCCAACACAAAGTAAGTGCTTAATAAATGGCTGTTATTATAGTGATTATTGCTACCATAGTTCTTATCATATAAAATGTAAGAAGTTAACATAATGCTTATTCAGTATTCAGTATTGCCTGAATGCTTATTCAGTTCTCATTCAGTATTGCCAAGGTGGTAGTGAAACCAGTGTATCCAATCAATAGTGCCTTTTTAAATTGGTCTAACCTTTGAAAACTTCAAGCATAAATGCTCATATACATTACATTTTGTGAACGTATCCTAGGGTGATACAATAAGAAAAAGGTTAGGTTATTGATCTGAGCAATTTTTTATAAAGTTAAAGCAACAGCATGAATATTTGACAATTCAAAAACTATATACTAAACTCAGACACCAGTGGCAGATTATGTAGCTGCTAATGACATTGCTGAAATAATATTGAATGGGATAAAATAGATAATTAAGCCCTGACTGGTGTAGCTCAGTGGGCTGGGTGTCATCCTACAAACTGAAAAGTCACCAGTTCAATTCCCAGTCAGGACATATGCCAGGGTTATGGACCAGGTATCTGGTTGGGGCTGTGCAAAGGGTAGCCAATCGATGTTTTTCTTGCATATCAATGTTTCCCTCCCTGTCTTTCTCCCTCCCTTATTGCAGCATTATTTACAACAACCAAGATCTGGAAACAATGCAAGTGCTGCCCATCAGTGCAGGACTGGATAAGAAAAAGCTGTAGTATGTTAGCACAATGGAATACTACTCTGCCATAAAAACAGACTTCTTACCTATTGGGACAGTATCAATGGGCCTAGAGAGAATTATGCTAAGTGAAATAAGCCAGCGAGTGAAAGGCAAATACCCTATGATCTCACTTATATGTGGAATTTAAGAAACAAAATAAAATAATAAACAAAATAGAAACAGGAGTATAGATACATACAACAGACTGACAGGTGTCAGATGGCAGGAGTGTTGGGAGGATGGGTGAAGGGATTAAACAAACAACAATGATAACAAATATGTGCATGTGTGTATATGTATATATGTATGTATATGTACATGTATAATACATAGGAACATAGACAAATATGTTCATATATATTATATGTATATGGGGGAAGGGGGTGGGTGGAGGTGAAAGCAGACAAAGGGGGCATAAATGGGGGTTGAAAGAGAATTTACTTGGGCTCTGAGCGCATGGATTCAGTGTGCAGATGATGTTTTACTCAGTTGTACAATAGCAACTTGTATGGATTTATTAACCAATATCACTCCAATAAATTCAATTAAAAATTAAAATTATAAATAAATGTAGATGCTAGTGTTTGCAGTATGATTTCAATTAGGTAAAGATATCTTTACATTCTAGAATCAGCTTCAAGTTTTGGTATTTGAACGTCTTAGAGCAAATTAGAATTTGGGTTATAAATGACATCTCAGTCAATTCTATAGATAAAATAAAACTCAGAATGCAGCCTGGGAACCCAACTTCAGTTTAGAATGTCACTTCTGGAAGAACCATTACATTTCAATAAATTCATTTAAGAAATAACATTTTAAATTCCATATTTGTCCATTCATATATAGAAAGATATATATATGACTTTTTAATGTGATTTTATCTCATATTTAAATAGTCTCAAAATATATAAACATAATTTGGTCCTATATAAGTCAAAAGGTAGAAAAAACTTTGTAAAGAATGATCAATGAAACATTTGTAAGAGAAAAAAAAACATAGGAAAATCCTGAGGGAATTTTAATTGAATATGTACATTCAATTAAATATTATATAATTATTAAAGCTGCTGAGATCATTTTTAATAGCATTGAAAATTGCTAACACAATGATATGTGGAAAAATATCACACAAAATTCAATAGAGTGTATTTTCACTACATTTAATTAAAATAATAATCGTAAGTTGAAGCCCACCTATACTTCCTTCCTTGAACATTTCTCTAGAGTTACCTGTGGTCTCTAAACACACCCTGGCTTTCTGATTTAACCATTCAATCACACTATCCTGTTTCCTGAAACATATTCTGGTGGCATATCTATTTATTCAGAATTCAAGGACAAACACATAATTGGTGATTATTACAGACCAGTCATGGTCCTGGAAGCTGGGGACACAAAAATGAGTAAGGTTTGCTGCCAAACCAGCACAGAGTTCCCATCCAGGCGGGGTTCTGGGCTCAGCGGCAGAGCAATGCGGTAAACACAATGGCGCGAGTGTATGATCGGGATGTTCGCGAAGTGCTCTGGAAGCTCAGCTCTGAGACATATTTGGTGGTTCTCTGCAAAGCCTTGCGTGAGTAGCTGTTCCAAAGAGTTACTGATTACTCAGTTGATTGAAAATAAACTAAATAAATGCACTCAACTGAGCAAATGATTCAGCTACAATCTTTGGAATATCAGGTCATGTCAATCAACGTAATAAATAGCAGTTGATTCTACTTCTAGTAACATACATGGAAAACTGCTGGCAAGGGAACCATCAGTGTCTTGCAGAACAGAAATATTTTCAACCTTATAATCTTCTCTCCTTACAAATTAGAGTTCCCTAGAATTTCAGGTGCATAAAAACCTTAACCATCTGAAAGATTTATTTTAAAAAATGTAAACCTAGTATGTTTAGAGTGAGTAACAGGAATAGGCACCTGAAGTTATTCAGATGTAGTAATACAAAGACCACACTTTAAATTATATCATTTAAAATAATATATAAAATATATTTTGTGAAGATAATGTTCTACACAATGATATCTTTAAAACAGTACCCCAATTAAGAAAAAAAAATTACAAGACATTCAAAGCAGAAAAAAGTTAAATATTAGATTTTTTATTTAAAAAATGTCCTCGCTGTGTATACAGGTTCAGATATTAACTGAAAACCTTACCTACACACTAGTTACATCTGTCAACATTTCATATTGGATCACTTGTTAAGGTAGAAGACAATGTTGTGAGACTGATTTTTATCATTTGAGGTCTACCTCTAGGCTAAACTAAAACTTATCTTTGGAAATGGCATTGATCAAATTCTCCTATAGACCTTCCTGTCGGTGACAGGCACACCTACAGTTTTACTGAGTATTGAGTCAGACTCCTGAAAGCAGAAAGTTATGGGAAATGAAATTTGTTATTAACTTTGGGAACATGTCTTCCTTCTAATTGCCACTAATTCACAAGTTAAGATTTGCTCATAAAAATTACTGCACTTTTGAAAAGCAGTCATAGAGAAGAGAAGGAAAAGTGCTTAAGACAAAAGAATTTTTCATGTAGAAAATTGGTTCCAGCATGCAATAGTGTTAGCTGGGTTATTTGCTATAACATCCAGGTTTGTTATACAGGATTTGTAATACATGTACTGGTACCAGTGATCGCAATGCAGAAGCATAATATGCTGGAGGAAAAACTGAGACTTTACTTCTAGTCTCAGCTTCACTACCAATAAGTTCTACAACCCAGTTAAATCACTTAACCACTATGAGCGTCAGTTTCCCCATTGTAGCATTGTGCTAACATTGAACAATGCACATAATATACTAGGAATATTGTACCACCATCGCCTAGCACAGTCTTTGATTCCTAATAAGGGCTTAATTAATATTTGGTAAACAAATGAATGAATGAACCAGTGAAATTGCACAGAATAAAATATATGGTTCAGTAGTTTATTTATGGTTCTATGAAATGAAGCATGCCAAATCTTGGTCACCCAATCAATGAACACTTGTTTTGACCTCTTGTGAACAGAGGTTATAAAAGAATCAAAGGATTCTGGCTGAGGAGACAATATGAAGTAGGTACTGTCTCCACATGTAAGTATAGACTGGCAACCTGATTGTAAACCTTGGTGCAAAGGAAAACCAAGAGCCAGATCTGGCAAAGGCTTCCTGAGGGAGGAAGTGCATTGAAATCTTGAACCAGGTAAGGTTGATGCATTGGCAGATGAGGGGTTTGTGAGAAGAGATAAAAGCAGAAAAGGGTAAGTCATCTTAGTGACAAAATAGCCAGGTTCACTTTACTAGGAATAAGATCTTGAAACGAATGGGGCCAATAGATGGCTGGAAATTGTTACCGTGGAATTTTAATGATTGACATTTTATCATCATACTTTCATCAGGCATAGAAAGGGTAGAAAAGATGTTCTCAGAACTTCACTGTCCAGTATGGAAGCTACTAATCTCATATGGCTATTGAACACCTGAAGTGTGACTGGTCCATACTGAGATGTGCTATACATAAAACTCACACCAGATTTCAAACATGTGGTACCAGAAAAACAGGAATGCAAAATATCACATGAATACATTTTTATTAATTACATGTTAAAATAATAATGTGTGGGATATGGTGGGTTAAATAAAATGTATTCCTTAAATTCACCTGTATTGCAATCCACCTGTTTCTTTGTATTCTTTTGATGTGGTTACTTAAACTTTTAATCATATTGGTGAATCACATTAGGTTTCTATTGGGCAGTGCTGCTCAACATGGCTTTTCCCAGTTAGTCACCAGTAGTATATTGCAGAAGTAAGAGCAAAATATCGAGGGCATTAGCTAATAGGTTCAATAAGACACAGGAGAAAATGAATCAGCAGTTGAAAAAAATACATAATATTTACTATACATTCACAAATAAATTAACATATTAGAAGTTTCTATTCTGGAATGTCACCATTTTTATAAAGCATATAGATTAAATAAATTTAAATTTATATTCACAGATAAATCAATATATTAGAAATTTCTAATCTGGAATAATATCATGATTATAAAATATATAAATTAAATTACATTTAAAATTCTGGGCTCCCTGCCTAACATAGAAGTTGTACCAAATAATCATATTTCTTCTATGCTTTTATAACTCTTTCTGAATGTGAGAGTTCTCAGTGGCCCCACATGCCTGCTGATCTCAAGCCTGGAGATTATCTGATAGCTTCATAAAGGATTTCATATCCAGTCATTTTGGCAGTTTCAAGACCTAGCAGTCTGGGGCACATACTAAGTGCTCAATAAATTTTTTGTTTGAGTGGGTGAAGAATGCATTAGAAAATAAGACTGTTATAAGTAAAATAAGAGTAAATGGGCTCAGAAAGTATCCAGGAACTCCCATTCATAAAGAATATAGAACTTGTAGACAATGAGTTGACTGTAAATTCATGAAAATGCCATTTACAATATTAATTGACCTGGAGGACATTATGATAAATGAAGTAAGCCAGAGAGAGAAAGGCATATGCAACATGAGCTCACTCTTATGTAGAATCTAAAATTGTTAAAGTCATAAAGACAAAGAGTACAATGGTGATTGCCAGGAACTAGAGGGTAGGGGAAATGGGGAGATATTTGTTAAAGGGCACAAAGTTTTCAGTTATATCCGGTGAATAGTTCTGAAAACCAAACATATGGTATGGTATCTATAGCCAATACTGTATTTTTTACTTGAAATTTGCTAAGACCATAAATCTTATGCATTCTCATCACATACACACCAAAAAATTTGTAACTATGAGAGGTGATGAATAAGTTAATTAGATTGTGGTAATAATTTTACAATATATGTATTTTACAACAGCTATCACACAGCATATACATATATATATACACATATATAATTATATATCAAGTTGTACACCTTAAATATATACAATTTTTATTTCTCAATTATACCTCAAAAAAAGCTAGGGAATGAAAGAGCATAGGACTTAGTGGAAGGACTTTGCACTATCTATTTGGGTCACTTGGAATCTCCTTGCTTCTTTTCTGATAAAGCCACAAGAAATATGTCTTTCTCAGGCCCCTCTGAGATGAAATGGGAGCCAGAACTCTGGTTTTGAGACTCTTAGTAAAGTGGTCCTCTCTGTACATGCAACCATTTCTTAGATTTTCAGAATTGAAAGAAACACGTAGGATTACCTACATAATGGTTCTCTGGGGATATCCATTACACAAATGTCACACCCATCAAAAACAGGTACTCACTGTACCATATTCCACCTCTGTCTCCTACTATCTAGGAATGCGCCTGGTGGTTGTGATACAGCCCCTGAAAATTGCTAAATTGGACTCCTCTATCTACCCCCACCTATACTCTACTTCCTCCAGGGAGGAGGAAACAAGATTCTCCCTTTTCTAGACTACAGTAAGACCAGGCTGGCCCTCAGTTTTGGCTGCAATAACAAAAGTTATCAACTGCTTTAGAGAAACCCTCCATAAGCCAAAGCCAAGAGGCTGAGAAGGACTACAAGAGTACAGTTCCCTGTAACCATCAGTGGAAGCTCAGACTACTGCTGGGTAAAACTTCTCTGATCCAAGAACTCTTTGGAAAAAAAACCCCATGTAGTCTCTGACAAAGGTCTAGGATTCCCCCATCTTTTAGTATTTCTGTATTGTCTACACTGAAGCCATAGGCCATGAAAGAGGATGAATAACCTTTCATTGGATCAGATTCAGATGGACACATTACTAATTGGTGATGGTCCTAGATGTTATGTTGGATTTTTTGTGTTTATTGTTAACAATATCCACATAATTGAAAAGGAACTACACAGATAACATGACAAAAGAAAGCTTCCTTTCTTGGTTATTAAATATATGTTTTACAGCTGCATTTATATTTATAGCCTAACTAGCTTTTTGAAATATAGTGTGATGGCAGGGGCAGGGGTATAAGGGGGTTAAATGGCAATGGAAAAAATACAATAAAAAATCATATTTAAAAATAAAATTAAAAATTGGCATGCACAAATTGCATTGTAACTTTAGCTAGAAAGAGACTTCATTAACCTTGTGTCATTTTGATAGAATATTGTGACATTACAAAGTAAAATAAAACCAAATCTCATGGCCTTGCTTAAGATGGGCCCCATATAAAAATTCCTCTTCCAAACCTTAGTGGACTCCAGCAACCAGGAATTAAAGTGTTCTTCACAGGAAAAATAAAAATGTGGAGAAAATACTCTGTCAGTGAAGTCAGCCGAAATCAGAATCCATGCTATTTTTTAAAAGATTTTATGTATTTATTTTTATGGGGGGAGGGAGAAAGAGAGGAAGAGAAACATTAGTGTATGGTTGCCTCTCACGTGGCCCCCACTGGGGACCTGGCCTGCAACCCAGGCATGTGCCCTGACTGGGAATCGAACCAGTAACCCTTTGATTCACAACCCTCACTCAATCCACTGAGCTACACCAGCCAGGGCCCATGCTAACTATTTTAACCAGAAATAGATTCAATATAAAGAATTAGGTTCTTGTAAAACTCTTGGAAATTCTGGAAGAGTAAAAGTCAGCAAGAGCTGTCATAAGGTTCAGATATTGTGGCCACAAGAGAAAAGAAGAGGCTTCCACCCCAAATCAGAAACATGTAAGTACCTTCTGCCACCTCCTCAGCTTCTCATGACTCCAAAATGGGTAAAATCACAACCACTCACATCGGGACACACGGGAAGTCACTCATAAGACCACTACCACTGTCAGGAGACAGAAAAAACTATGTCTGCTCTTCTTACCTTGGCCACCTTGCAATCCCATGAGAGAATGCTAATTGGCAGAGCCTTGCCAATTTGAAACCCTGCTAGTAAAATAGCTAAAAAAAAAATATTGCTCCCCAGGTTCCACCTGTAGCATTCCATGGGAGAGTTCATAAGGGTTTGCCAGTGAAAATTCTGGCTGATACCAGAATTACTCCAGCAGGCAAGCAAACCATCACACCCATCTTCCTCAGAAAAGAACCCAATAATACACCTCTTCTGTCACTGAGAAAATTCTCAGAACACAATTACTTTTCCAGGGCATATGATCATCTGCCCAGGCATTCTGTGACCCTAGAAGATGAAGGAGTCCCCACTGACAAGTTAAAGAGAAAATGCTCATAGCCAACGTGACACACTCTTAAAGGAGCTTTGTGTAAAATGTTAATGGAACATTTTCTTCAACAATAAAAATCCCCCTTAAGGGAATACCCAAAAGAAAAGAGGATTCCCTGTGTTTAAGGTTAGATTCATTCTCCTCAATGTTCTTAGGAAATTTTAATTTTGATTTCTTGACAGGAGATTAAAGCATTTAGATCAAGAAAAATGACAAATATTTCATGTATTTCCCAAAGATAGCACTTTAGAAAAGTATCATATTTCTTCTTAAAGAATATTAGCTTGTCCTTTTTGGTTTTTATTCTTTCAGTTTTAGTTAAAAGTGACCTTTTCACTGGGGGTTTTCCATGCATGGTTCTTTTTCCGGAATAAAAGCCAAAGTTTTCCCAATTACATGAACTTATAAAAGGTTTTCCTTTCCTCTAAAAGAATTTTTTAAAAACTGTTCTAAATGTCTTTTTTTCTAAATCTTTCTTAGACTTAATATCTTAATAAGAAAAAGGCATAAGATAAAGATCTGTCAACTGAAAAAGTACCATATCTTAATATCTTATTAATTGTATCCTTCATGTAAATCCTGTAAGGACCCTTGAAAGGATGCAGTAATAAATGCACCCTTGGGTCTAAGAGCACATCTTCTCCACAATGGAGTAATGAATCCACCTCTGCACCACACTAAAATACATTTTTACCAGGGAATATGTATGCATGTGAAAACTTACACAGAAACCCAAAGCAGATATTAAGTAGAACAAAGAATTGTTGCAGGGTTGAGGCAGGAATGAGCAAGCTAGAGCCAGCCCTACTATTGGGAAGAATAATTTAGATTTGTTTCTATCACATAGCCCCCATTCTTCCCTATCATCTTCAAGATTCAGGTTTAGGATTATATGTGGGTGATTTGCCCTTTAGGCTGCCTGTAACCATCACAGCTAATGGCAGAAGACATTCCCAGAAAGTCATTTCAGGCAAAGGGCTCTCCCGGGGAGAATTGGCTATCAGATTGAACAGACAATAGCTCTCCGGTACTACCAGTCACACGTTTTCTGAGGGTTCCAGGCCAAGGCTGCTCAGGCCCAGAATTTCCACACTTCTCTCTCCAATAGGTGAAAAGCTATTATGGCTTCCTAATGCTGGCTTGCTCAGTCAACCATGGACCATGACATTGACAGGACTGGCCTTATCTGTCAGCTATGGTTTACTGACCAGTGTGAATCAAGGCCCAGAGGAAATCTAGCTTAGTTTGAATGAAAGTATAGACTCTGTCCTTGAGTGGTTATTTATAACCTACTGCTTTGTCTACTAACATACTACATCCTAGTATGTGCTTACTTCATAAAGGAGTGTTGTAGAGCCATTCTCTGTGTTTCAACCCTGTTCTGCCATGCACCAACTGTGTGATCTTGTAGAGGTTAATTAACCTCTCTTAGATTATTTCTTCACCTGGAAATTTGGGATGATAATGATAGAGCATTCTTCACATATTTATTGATGGGATTACATGAAATGATGTTGCTGAAATGTTTAGCACAGAGGTTATCACACAGCAGGCACTCAAAAAATATTATCATTAGTACTTTTATCATATAGGGTTTGTGTTTCTCATGTCTATTATTTATTTCTTAAAAAGTTACTGTGCAAGAGAGAGTGAAATACTATATAAATCATGGAAAGACTAAAGTTGAAAGAAATTCAATAATCAACCTAGAGCAAGTAAAATTGAACTAGCATTTTACTAAAAATGAAACCAGTCAATTTGGGGTAGTGAACAATTTGCTGGATTTTATGAAAGAGTTATTCCATAAGTCTGATTATCTAACAGTCCATGTTATGTGCTCAGCATTATTTTTTAGCAGAAATCAATGTTGGGTTAATCAGGGATTAACCTACATGTGCTTATAATTGGTTTAGAGTCTCCTAAAGGAAATAAAAAAGTTATTGCAACCACAGAATACCTTTTCCACTCCTTACACCTGTAAAATAAAGTGCCTAGGCCATCACATGGCTTCTTTCCACCTTCAGACCTACAGGTTCTTTAGCAGTAACTGTTAAATCTTTATTATCTTGTATCTTAGAAATAAATGGCTGTGAACCTTGAAAAGGACAAAGTGAAAATACTGCAGGTAGATCATTTTCAGCTGATAACCACCTACTCACCTATTTCACAAGAGACTGGCCAAATCAAATTCTTGAGAAGACAAACACTGTAACCTATTTTTACATGAGACCTTTCCTTTGTGACTATTAAAGAGATTCATAGACTTTCCCAGAGGCAAACATTATTTCTATTTTTTACCTCTTGCCCAGGACCTAAATGAGTTACCCGAGGTCATACAGATCAAATTACAGGGCCAGAAACAGGAGTCCCCTTTGGATTCTCACATCTTCACTGTCTCCCTCAAGTATCGTCATCTGTCCCTCAAATCAGGAAATGGGGTGGCCGTGGGAGCATGCTGAGTATCACTGAAGAGTCTTTGGTCTTTTCAAATTCCATCTGGATACATACAGATGCATAAACTTCTTTATATAAATAAAGCCAAATGTTATTAGAAACACTGACATTTTAAAATTCTAATCTAAAATTTGTTAAATGTTGTACCATTGTAGTAGGTATATAACTTTTTTTTGGGGGGGGGGCATAAATTTTATCTACAGGTCATAGAAAGAACCAGAGGTAAAGGTTCTCCACCCACACTCCTACCCAGGAGTGTCCATTCCTCTGCTGGAGACAGGAAGCCCAAGGAGCTGCCGGGCTCAGGCAGCCTTGGTGGTGCGCAGGTTGTTGTAATAGGAATCCTGGCCCTCAAGCAGACTGCAGTAGGCGGTGATCTCCTGCTCCAGCTGCACCATTGATGTCCATGAGTTGCTGGTACTCCATGTTCTGCTGCTAATGTCAGCACAAACATCACTTGATGACTTCAGAACCCAAGGCGGAGGAAGTCTTGCCCATGAGCATGGAAGCTGGGATCAACAGCATGCTCAAGGTTCTGGATGAGTATATACCTTGCTAAGATAACTTTGGAAAATATCCCTCATATATTGAAGAATATATGTAAATACAGCAAATTGCCCTTACACTGTAGGATTCCACTTCCCCTGATCTTGTCCCCATTCACATTTTTTTTCTATATTAACTACTAAAGCCCCCTAATTTTATAGTGTGTGAGTGAAATATTTAATGACTTCTTTTTCCGATAAAAAGGTCTCTTGAAAGATTGGGAGAGTCTTGCCATCCATAGCTGCTTCTGTATTAAAAAACAAATGGTAAGGGTTAACAACAAATCTGCAAGTCAGAGATTAATCCTATTAAATACATCATCCATGGCTTTAGAACCTAAAAATACACCAACATCAAACTATGAAATGCTCTTGACGTCAATGGAAGACACAGGAGTCAACTGAGATCATTTTATAACCCTCCCATAACTGCCTCCGAGATAAACCTGTGCTGTGGTTTTCCATGTCAGGATCATAAAAATACCCTTCTGGATTTCACAGTCACTGGTTAACCACACAGTACATGAAATGCTTGTAAACTATGAGTCATATGACCAACCCTGGACAGTATACACAATCGCATGCTCTGAACATAAAATAAATTATATTGAGAGACCTGGAGAGAAGGTTCATTTCTCTCTTTAAATGTGCAGTTGTCACTTTTAAGGAATTTAAAATTGAACCTAAGCTACTGAAAAACATCCTCAAAGCTAACAGTTTTTTTAATTTGTCAAAAATTCAATAAAATCAATTCAATTATTTGAATATCTAGTTAACTATATCAGATTTCTGTTTATCTCAGACTCTAAAAACATTGTTTGAAGTCACTTTTTACAGCCTAATAAAACCATTTTTTCATCTGGAATTTAACAACAGCAACCACAACAGAAAGAACCAATTCCTTCTCAGCTTTCCCAGTGAGCAATTGCATTGGAAGCTTCTTCCTCTCTCTAGCTACATTTAAAATAAATAGACTAATGTGCAAAAAGTGACTGGTTCAATGAGAAGGAAAACTAGCCCCAACTTTTACACTTGGCTGACCTATGATAATCTGAAACTTAGACTGAATCTAGAAAGCCCATGTTGACATAACTTCTGGCACACCTGATGTAGCTCATGGATTTGAGATCCCATGAGACCTTTCTCCACTAACATCATGTCCAAAGGCCAAATGCAGATAAACATTTTATTTGTATGTGAACAGAATTATGGCTCCATAACATCACTTATGGAGCAGAACATAATTCATGATATTTCAGTCATTACAAACAAGAATAAAGAAATACTATTATTCCACCATAGAACATTTAGTAGAGAAGACATAACAAATGTTAACCAACTTGACACCACTGTATTGCAATATATCTAATGTTCTGCATAAAATGACATTTTTTAATATTCTTAAGATATCAAAATAAATTATGCTGACTGGAGGTATTGATACCTTGGGAATTCTACCTGGTAGCTGGTATTATGGGGTATTATACACACAATAAATTGATTTACAAGGTCTACAAATTGCCTTATCCAATATATTGGGAGCAAGCAGCTGGAGGATACAGGCCAGGCCAAGTGAATTTAGGTATTTGACTAATACAGACAAACTGTTTTAGATCATTTCTAACTTTCATTGTATTACACAGGCATGGCCTTCAAATTCCAGAACAGTGGACCTGTATTTCCCAAGTCAAAGTAACCTCTGTCTGAACAAATTTTCTTGAAAAGAGAAGGATGCTGGGTGAAAAAGGTTAATAGAATAAACAAAAATTGGTAGTTACAAAATAGTCACAGGGCAATCACTTTGTAAATTATATAAATGTCTCACTCCTATGCTGCATACCTGAAACTAATATAATATTGAATGTCAGCAGCAATTGAAAAAATAAATTAATAAAAATAAGATAAAATTGATAAACAAGAAAAAAATAATTAATTAATTAACTAATTAATTAATTAATTCGAACTGAGAGATTTACTTAGGGGAAAAAACAAAACTGAATTCCAAAAGAGGTTACTGACAGTGGGCAATGCTGATCATAAAGGAATGAATCATAGATAATAGAACACCCAATGCCAGGAACAGAGTAATGCAAAAATATATTTGAGTAAGTACCAGACCACTGACTGCCTGGTATGCTTATGCCTTAGTCTAATCTTGACCTCTGAGCACCCCTTGTGTCTCAGGGATAATAAGGGAGGTAATACTTTATTTTAAAGGATCATAATTCTGTAGAATGAACAAATATGCTTCCTAATATAGGAATAAACCAATCAATAGAGTTCAGCTGTTTTACATTTCATCAGTGAAGAGCAGCCTCTTATGTATATTACTGACAACAAATCAGCTTTGTCCCACAGTCAGCATGACAAATAGACAAAGCACAGTATCACAGTACATCAGAACTGCTCCATGACAGCAAAGGCCATTTCTTTATATTCCCCCAAATTACTTTAACCATGCAATGCTTGATGGCATTTGCTGAACAGGTTATCTCAAACATCATTTAGTGAAACTTTTCACCCAAAGCAGGAATAAATCCTAACAAACAAAAATCCCCATTCAACTACAAGTTTCAGGAAAATGTTTTGTTCATGGGATCTAAACACTAAAAACCCTGATAAATGAATAAAGTTTTTACAATATATTGTTGGCCAGAACAATGGACCAAAGAGATTAAATTTAACCAATTGGTTTAACCAATGAGATTACATTGAAAAGAAATGTAATGTACAGAATTTGGTATAAGATAAATGCATATGCACTGCAGCCACAGTTAGACTAAAGGCATAGACTGGAGGATATGTCAGATTTTTTTTATTTCATGTATAATTTTTATTCTGAAATGTAAAGCTCTTCTGAATTAAAGCACAGTTGACAACAATATTGTATTGGTTTCAGGTGTAGAACATAGTGAGATTTAACATTTATATACTTTACAAAGTGATCACCACAAAAGAGTCTACTATCCATCTGTCACTGTATGAAATTATTGTGATATTGATAGTATTAATATTCCCTATGTTGTACTTTACACTCCCATGACTTATTTACAAGGTTGTAAATAAGCCCTTAGCCTTTTCTCCTATACCCCCACCACCCAACCTTCTGGAAATTATCAGTTTTTCTGTATCTATGGGTCAGTTTGTTGTTTGTTCATTTTAGTTTTTTAGATTCCACCCCTAAGTGAAGTGATATAGTATTTGTCTTTCTCTGACTTAATTTCACTTAACATAATACCCTCTAGGTCTATCCATGTTGTTGCAAATGGCAAGATCCTTCTCTTTTCTGGCTGTGTAACATCCCAGTGCATTGTGTGCATGCGCCCACACACATCCACTTCTTTATCCATTAATCTAGTGATGAATGCCTGGGTTGCTTCAATAACTTGGCTAGCGAAAATAATGCCACAGTAAACAGAGGTACATATAGCTTTTTGAATTATTCCACTTCTGGGGGCTTATCTGAAGAAAACAATTGCTGGGTTCTTCTTTTTCTCTTGTTATATAGCCTTTGTTTTAAAGTCTTTGTGTCTGATAAAAGTATTACTATCCCAGCTTCTCTGTTTTTTTTTTTCATTTTCATTTACATGAAATATCTTTTCCATTCATTTATTTCTAATCTCTATGTGTCTTTCAATCTGGGGTCTCATGGAGGCAGTATATGTAGTGGTCTTATTTTTTTGTTTTGTTTTTAAACCACTCAGTCATCCTGTTTTTGCAATAGAGCACTTAGTCAACTTCAAATGAAGTAATTATTGGTAAGTATAGCTTATTGCCATTTTAATTGTTTTCATACTACATTTGTAAGTGGTTGGCCTACTATCTTTACTATATGTTTGCCTTTACCAGCACATATTTTTTCATCTTATTTCTAGTTTTAGCCTTTTCCACTTAAAGAATTCCCTTTAACACTTCTTGCAATGCTGATTTAGTGGTGATGAACTCCTTTAACTGTTGCTTGTCTGAGAAAATCTTTATCTCTCCTTCAATTCTGACTCATAATCTTGCTGGGTAGAGTATTCTTGGCTGTAGGTTTTTTTCTTTTATCATGTTGAATATATACCACTCCCTTCAGGCCTGCAAAGTTTCTGTTGAAAAATCAGCTGATAGTCTTATGGGAATACCCTTGTATGTAACTAGTTGTTTTTCTCTTGCTGCTTTTAAAATTCTCTCTTTATCTTTAACTTTTGACAACTTAATTATAATGTGTCTTGGTGTGTGTCTCTTTGGGTTTGTCTTGTTTGTGACTCTATGTGCTTCCTGAACTTGGATGTCTTTCCTTTGCCAAGTCAGAAAGTTTTCAGCTATTATTTCTTCAAATAGGTTTTCTGTCCCTTTCTCTCTCTCTTCTCCTTCTGGGACCCCTATGATTCTAATGTTAGCATGCTTGATGTTGTCCAATAGGTCCCTGATGCTATCTTCATTCTTTTTAATCCATTTTTTCTTTTTGATCTTCCAGTTGGGTGACTTCCATTATCCTGTTTTCCTGATTGCTGATTCATTCTTCTGTGTCAACAGATTTGCTCAACAGCAGTGATTTTTTCATTTCAACTATTGCATTCTTCAGTTCTATTATGTCCTTTCATAGAATTTTTAGGTCTTTGTTCAAGTTGCTGAAGTTCTGAGTTTTTTTGTTTGTCTGCAGTTGAATGAGCATCTTTATGACTTACTTTGAACTCTTCATCTAGCAGACAGCTGACCTCAGTTTCATGTAGTTCTTTTTCTGGGGTTTTATGTTTATTTGTTTGTTTGTTTATTTGTTTGTTTGTTTGGAACATATTCTTTTCTATCTTCATTTTGCCTGTTTGTTTCTATGTATTGATTAGGTAGGTAAACTAAGTCTCTTGGGCTTGAAAAAGTGGCCTTATTGGCCCTGGCTGGTGTAGCTCAGTGGATTGAGCACGGGCTGCGAACCAGGCATCGCAGGTTCAATTCCCAGTCAGGGCACATGCCTAGGTTGCAGGCTATGTCCCCCAGCAACCGCACACTGATGTTTCTCTCTCTCTCTCTCCCTCCCTTCCCTCTCTAAAATAAATAAATAAAATCTTTAAAAAAAAAGTGGCCTTATTTTCCTGTGGGTCCGTTATTTTGATGTCCCCCTTGTCACCAGAGCCAGGTGGTCTAGAGAGGGGACTAATATAGCCTCCTGTTGTGGCTAGGCCACAACTTCTATGGACACAGTAGCAGGCAAGGCTGGTATCTGGCCTGCTGGCTCTGAGGCCTGGCCACAACTATTTCAGGCTCACTGGAATGCAGGGCAAGCCTTTGATGTGGCTGGCTGCAAAGCCACCCCCGCTGTTGCAGACACACTGCCATGTGCTGGTGCTGAGGGATGCTACCCAGTATGTGTGGCAGAGCAGGAAGTGCTTTGGAGGGGTGCTACCCTGGGTGGGCCCTCAGGAAAATACCAGGGTAGGGCTAATAGTGTTAGCAAGGTTAATGGACAATGTCAGACCAGCCAGGTTCAAGGAAAAGGAAAAGTGGTACCCACAAGCACCTGTGGCACAGGCAAGTTCCAACAGATCCCTGTCCCTCCAGCACACACCCTAAAATTAGCCAATGTATTCACCTTCACATATGACCTAGCTGCTTTTCAAACTGCTCCCTCCATGCCAGAACTCAAAAAGAGCACAACCTGGGTTTCCTACAGCCTTTTGGCTCTCCCAGATGTAAGCCTTGCTGGTTTTCAAAGACAGATATTATGAGGGCTCCACTTCCTAGTTCAGGTCAACCAGTTTAGGGTTCAGACCATTCTCTCTTCAGGGACAACATCTGAGGTCATGATAACCCTCCAACGCATGAGGCACTGCATGAGAAGTAGGGAGTAGGGTAGGTGCTGACTAGGCTTAGTCTCTACCCCTCCTACCCTTTCCAATGTGGCTTTTACTTTATATATGTAGTTGTAGAAAATCTTTCTGCTAGTCTTCAGGTGGTCTCAGAGATAGTCATTCTATATTTAGTTGCAGTTTTGGTGCCAATGAGAGGAGGTGAACTCAGGATCTTCCTACTGTGCCATCTTGAACTTGAAGCCAGGGACCTTGTTCTTGAATGCCAACTTAGCTTGCCCATGAAAATTAATTCCCTGTGGCTGGGGCACTGCCCCTGCAAGAAACGTGCCTCTGGACCAGATCGCCTTGTCAAATCTTTTTTATATACCTGAAGGATTTTCTCCGGTTTCAGAAGGCAGAACACAGGGAAACCTTGTTTCTCAAACTTAATTCACTCTGTAAGGCTATTCAAGAAGAAATTTGCTTGAAAATAGAATCATGTAACCATACAAGTATCAGCATGAAAGGGCTGCTGGGTGGAGAAATGAGATTTTGAAAAACTGAGATTTTTTTTCATGAACAACTTGGTCAAGAACCAAATTTTTCGAGATGAGGGACATTCAAGAACTGAGATTTGACTATAAAATCAATGAGTTGAATTTATAAGGAAACATTTTTAAAAGACTTCCTGATCAATACAGCTGACCAATGCAATATATTGCTTGTATTCTATTATTCTAGTCTTCTTGATGGTTCAATATGGTAACATCAAACTATTTTTTTCTTACTTAACTTTTAGATTGTGCATGCAAGATTCTAAAACATAACCACAAAAGTCCTTACAAGAGGTAAACAGGAAGGTCAGAGTCAGAGACTGTAAGATGTTACACTGCTGGCTTAGAAGATGGAAAAAAAGAGTCACAAGCCAAGAAATGCAGGCAGCCTTGAGAAGCCAAAACAGGCAAGGAAAGAGATTCTCCACCAGAGTCTCCAAAAGAAATGCAACACTGCTGACACCTTGACTGTAGCCCAGTTGAGTTCATTTCGCACTGTGACCTCTAAAATTGTAAGATAATATAGTCATATTTTTTCAATCACTAAACTTATGATTTGTTATGGCAGCAAAACAAACAAATAAATAATAAATAAATAAATAAATAAATAAATAAATAAATAAATCCATCCCTCACACATCTTTTATTGAACCAAAATATTTTACCCTGAAGCTTCCACTCACTAGTCTTTGGTCCACACTGAATAAATTTAATCCTTTTTCCATATGAGGACCCTTCAATTATTTTGAAACCAAATTCTGGCCTCACTAAAACATTCCCTTTTAAATCTCTATATTCTTACTTCCTTTATTCTTTTCTCATATGACTGGACTCCAGCTTAATTCACTTTCCTATTCTCTGTCTTCTAAAAAAAAGTCCCATTTTGTTTTGTGGCCTAGAAGAGAATCCTGTTATCCAATTGTCATCTGACAAATACAATGGTATAATACTCTGGTGGCAGCAAACCCTGCTGACATAGACCACATTTAGTCTATCCTCTTATTTTCCTTGAACTTGTATTGAGCATTGATTTAGACTACACCATAACTTACTAAATGTAATGGTGTCTGGTAATTTGGGTTAAACACAGAAAATGTCATTCTTACATTAGTAGAAAAATTCCTTAGTGTTTCCTAACATACGGTCATAGGAACAAATTCAATTAATAAAATAAGTTCTCAATTACCCACAATTGTTCAGGTATACTTTCTCTTTTTTAGAAATTGAACATCATCCTGGTTTCTGTTTCACTGTATGTGTAATGAACTTCTGACCTTTCTTTTTCTTTCTCATTCTCTCTGGAAGATTTTAAAATCTGCTTTTTATTCCAAGTTTTCTGAAATTTCACAGTGATATGATTTGTTGTATGGTTTATTTCAATTGTGATACTGGGCACTTGGCAAAACTTTTTAACTTTCTGTTTTTATATTATTTATTTTATACATTTCTTCCTTTCATTTTTTTTTGTTTGTTTTCTCTTTATGAGATCTTGAACCACTGGGATTATTTGTCTAATTCCTTCTTTTGTCCTATGATCTCTATCTCCTTGTTCTGGTTTGTTCACTTTGTTTTTTGGTTTTTATTGTTGTTACTCTATTTTCTGGGAAATTATCTGTATTCGTTTGCTAGGGCTGCTATAACAAAATTCCACATAATGTGTATTTTAACAACAGAAATTTGTTTTGTCACAATTCTGGAGGCTGGAAGTCCAAGTTCAGGTTGCCAGTGGGATGGCTTTTCTCTGAGGCCTCTCCCCAAGGCCTGCAGTTAGCAGCCCTCTTCCTCCCTCTTCACATAGTTGTCCTTCTGTGTGTGCACACCCCTGGTGTCTCTGTGTGCTCTAATCTCCTCCTCCCCTATGGACACCAGTAAGATTCGATTGAAGCACACCCTAACAGCCTCATTTAACTTAAGTACCTCTTTAAAGCCCTATCTGAAAAATACAGTCACATGCTGAGGTGCTGGGGGTAAGGACTTTAGCACATGAATTTGGTGGGGGAAGTCACAACTTAGTCTGTGATATTTACTCAACTTTTCTAGCACACCTTTGGTTTAATTTTTAATATCTGCTATCATAATTTTTATATCTAGAGCTCTGTCTTATTATCTTATATTCATTTTTGTTGTATTTTGTTCTTGTTCATGGAATCATTATCTTCTCATCTCTCTGAGAATCATATATATCCTAGGTTGTCTTTGCTTCTTCTGAGATCATTTCATGCTAACATTTTTCCTCAAATATCTAGGCATCTTTGATTGCCTGTTCACATTTAAGAGGAGCTATTGAAGACACCAAGAAGCTGATTAGAAACTGAAAATAGGAAAGACTTGACAGTGAACTTTGCTGCAGGATGATCACACTGTAAGCCAGCTTATTTTCTTAGGCCATGGGAAAAGAGCACATAAAGGAGATGAGAGATTAACAGTGAGCTATGATCATGGATCATGACAGTGAGATCATAGTAGATCTGCTGGTTAATAGTCCCCTGTGTGATAGGAGTCCCCAGGTCTCAATAAGTTTGATGAATATGAAGAAAGGCTTAACAACAATGTGTGGAATGGCTTTTTAGCATAGTCCAAAGAAATAAACTTCAAGCTGGCATGAAACTCATAGCTAGAAAGTAGGAGGTAGGGGAACTTGACTAGGCAACAATGTAAGAGTGATCTTCCTGATACAGTAACTACAGGGTGGGCAGTATAATACTGCAAGCATTTTGTAACACCCCAAACAAGCCACCATATGTTTATCACTGCCACTTTGGCACTATTCTCTACTACCTTTGTGAAATGGGAATAGGGCAACAAGGAGGGAAGAGCTCATTCTGCTTAGCATTTTTAAGTATTTTTATAATCAGAGGGAAAAATAATCCAACTTTTAAAAGACTGTTTCAAATCAAGGTTACTCCATAAAACCCACACTCACTTTTAATAAGCTTTCACATTTGTTAAAAACTCTTCCACTTGACTGTTCAATTAATATACTGTGTAAACTTTGTTTCATTCTCTAAACCCTTATCAGACTGGCAAAAACTAGTCCCTCTGTCCCTTGAGGGCACTAGATGGTAAGGACCTTGCCCAGATCAACAAGCCCAGAGCAGAGGACAGCTCTACTGCCTTTAAACCTCGTTCTTTCCATGTCACACAGAATGAAAAATGAGCCTTAAGTATCATGTGATAGAGCAGAGCTGCCAAAAATCAATCAAAGAAAAAAAATTTGTTATGAAAAGTCTACCTTCAAGTCTTTTCTCATCAAGCCTCATATCTGCTTTGGGAAGACACAATTTCTATCCCAATTTCTTCCTTCTGGTGTCCCCCATTCCTTTACTCCCAAGGCTCCTTAACCTGAAGTTCCTTTAACCGGAGACAAAAAGAAAATCTTTTACTCTATAATTAAAGATATAGCTGGAAATTCTATCACCAGGAGATTAAACAATCACATTTACTTTGAATCACACACACACACATGCACACAAAATGGGTCTGAAAATCCCTTCTTGGTGAGGAAAAAGGGAGTTTGTGTTATTTGCATTTTATTTTATTTTATTAACACAATGAGAGTCAGGGGAAACACGGGAGGGAAAATAGTGAGAGCATTGCAAGTGTGCTTGTTTCCAAGCGGCAGCCACTTCACCATTTTGCTTGGGGCTCAGTCCCCGAAAGGGTTCTGTGCTCACGGAGGTAAAGAGGAGTTTGACAAACAGCCACTCAGTTATTCAGAATCAGGAAACCGAAAAGCCAAAGATGGCAAAATTTTTTACAAACCACACACGTCTGCTTCATTCTTTTTAACAAAGTGTGATGAAGTCACTTTTATTGAGAGATGGTAGAGTTGGGTTGTTTTTTAAAGATAAACAGATTTTAAATTTCTTTAAGATAAACAGCTCACCTGCCCCCAGATTCTGAAAAAATACAGATTATGAGATTTCAAAGAAACATTTTGAACTAGGACATGTGGTTTTTCTCTGCTAAAGGAGAGTTTGCAAAGAGCACATTTGAGAAAACAGAGCCCCACTGCAATAAAGCCCCTTTGGGCTTGCCTTGATTCCTGAAATCCCATTGGAAATTGTTCCTTGGAAGTAAGGGATTGAAAGTGCTGTTACTTCTGAGGCAGACCTGCATCCTTATTCTGTTTCTGGCACTTACAAGTTACATGACCTTTGCCAGCTTCCTAGTACTCTTGAATTTTAGTCTCTCCTGATTTGTAAAGTTTGACATAATACTTTGTCTCCTAAAATTGGTATGAGAATGAAATGAGATAATGTATAAAAAGCACAAAACCAGGCACTCAATAAACCATTGTTATTGTTATTACTTTTTAAGCCACCTATTGTCTTCAAACCCCTAGAAACATGACAATCTGATACAGGACCTGGGGGAGGACAGGCTTATCCACAGGGACTCTGCAGACCAGTCTAGGTAAGCTTTCCTGTGAAGAGTACTAAGCAGCCAGGTGTCAGCATCAGGACCCTGATGAAGCAGAAGGGGCTGACTATAGGTTGCTGAATACCCATTCAGAGAATTGCCCAAAGCCATCCTGCTTTTGTACCTCTGCTTACAGTTTCAGATTAATATTTCAAAGCTGTGTCAAATACTTCTCAAAATATGTTTAGTAGTCTGAAACCTAAAACTATAGAAGAGAGTTGGGGGAGGAGGGACTAGTCAATTTTTTGGTTCCCAATGCCTTTTAAATTTGTTCCTAAACATGGGCATGTGAAGAATGTTCATTCAATGAATATTTGAATGCTGAAAACTATATCTATCTTCATTTCTAGAGGAATCCCAGGGGTCCCGGAAACAGGCAATAATGCTGAGCAGGCAAAAATGCCGACACAGACAGATAGATTGTCCTGGCAGTCCAGTGGGTTCATGAAGACGAGCATGTCTATGTCACCACTGCACATAGGTAAGCAGACAAGTTACAGCAACTCACTTACAAGCCTGGTGCTTTGAGAGCCGCAAAGGAAGGAGGACCTCCAATGCAGACACTGAGGGATTTAAGGGAGTGGGTTTATGGCAAGGGTGTGGGACTAAGGGCACAGGATTCTGAAAAATTCCATTAAAAATCTAGAATTTCAATTTTTACTGTGCAGACAAATCAGATTTCTTAGAAAATCCCAGAAAACTCAGAATCACCCATGAGAACTGTTAAGGCCTCTTTCTCCAGTCCAGTCCCTGGTTATACAGCATGTTCTTTCTTCAAGGCTCTTGCATCTGCCCATTTTTTCCATGAACACTATTCACATCCAGGCCCCTGACACACCATAGCCTAACTTAACAATATCATTTCTCAATGCTGTTATTTCTTCCTTCTAGTCTACCTTCTTCTCCTCAGAGGAAAAATCTTGAAACTCTCTGAACTACATGTGAAACTGTATAAGAATTCTCAACTGGAGCATGAGAAGTATTCACCTTAGAGCACCTGAAAGACTGTTGAGGCGGCCCTAAAGTTAGTGAGAGGAGGGAGGTTGACTTGGATGAAAGATTAAAAGTAATTCTTGGGAAATTAACTTATCTTCAGAGAAGAGAGGTCTTCACATAATAGCTTAACCTGATACTAAAGTTTCAGTGTTAGAAAACAGGACAGATTTTTCAGTATTATTCCAGTTAGTAAAATTTTCCTCTGCCCCAGGCCCCATGGACTTATGTTGGAGTCCCCAAGGAGAAAGGGATTCAATGTACAAACAAAAATAATTAATCTAAATATGAAGACAGAAAAGAGATGCTCACCCCACCAGAGAAGAAAATGAAGTGGCTGATAGGCCCAGCCATGACACTGGAGCTGTTCAGTGTTTAGCCTTGATGATGGCACGTGGAAGCTGGCAGTGCTAGGAGGGGATTTCCCAAATTCTTCCTAACATCACCAGAAGGTTCTTGGCACCTTTTGCAAATGGTCACCTACAGCCAAAGCAGAGAACATGACAAACTGAGTGTGAGCTGAGAATCCTGTGCTCATTAACAGGTGTGGAATAATCTGGGGATTCTACAAATTTCAGAGAGCTTCTTTGAAGGGAATTTATAAGGCCCCACTTAAGATGGTGGGGACATCTATGCTATTGTTGCAGTCTCATTTTTACCTTCAGGCTGAGATGCCCTGAGGAAGTGTGGTATTTGGTTATGAAACAGTTCCCCAGGGAAGAAAACTTTCTGTTTGTGAAATGCCTACTACACATTAGGTACCATAAGCACATTTGCATATATCTCATTTAATCTTTACAACAGCTCTACAGATCAGGTGCTTATATCCCCCTTTTAATTAAAGGTGAAGAAACTGAGCTTTAAGCCACTAAATTACCTGCCCAAGTGCACAGAGCTGACCAGGATTGAACCCAGTTCACCTGAAAGCAGAGCCCTTGCTTTTACTATTTGCACTTGGGTAGGATAAACATTTACAATGCCTGCTACCAAACGGATAACATCAAAATATCATTGGCTTGCTAGCTTTCTACTTTAAGTATTGTGTCCTCAATATGCTCTGTTAGCACCACAAGTCGTTGCTAAATATAAACAAACCAGACTCAGAAACCCATTATGTTACTTCTACAAAAACATTTTATGTGCGGGAAGAAAAATAGAGCTAAAAAGAACAGTTGGCTAGTCCCAGTGACAGCTGTGAATCTTCTTATCTACGCCATCAGAGAAATTCTAGGAAGGATGTACTGCAGTGAATTAGAATGAAACAAACTTGGCTCTGTGCCTCTGCAAGCTTCTTGTCAGCGTTCTGCCTCTGGGATTCCAGCGTCTATTGGAAACACACTCTGTTTGACTGCATTAAGCATTCTTTAACCATAGGGAAATCAATTCTATTTTGAGACAAAAAAAATACATATTTGAGTGATCCTAGGATCTACCCGTAAACTCTGTGTCGCTGTGATAAAGTAACACTCCTGAAGGAACAGAGCTTTGTTTCTCTGTGTAGACAGAGAGCACATAGAAAGGAGCCAAACGTGTGTGTTAGTGGTAGGAGCAAAGAGTATGAAAGAGTCAAAGAAAGAGACATGGCACACTAACTGTATCCAAACTAAACTCACCAGCTTGTCCCCAGTCTGGCTCCTCTTGCTGGGTGTTCTACCTAAATAAATGGACAGCGTCCACCCAAGTGTCCATAGCTGAAACAAGCATCAAAGGTGGCTTGTCTCTCCTTTTACGTTCACACCATTCATTCCTACTATCTAATTATTTCTCAGTCCCTACTTTAACTTCAACTCCACATTTACTACCTAAAATAAAGTCACCATTAACTCTTTCCTCATTTGCAGAAAAACTTCCCAACTGTTCTCTCTCCATCTTGCTTGTTCCATTAAACTATTCTCCAACTATTTCAAGGTAATCTCATTTTTAAAAAAGTTTGCTTATAGTAAAATGCACCTGCAATTTACCATCTTAATCATTTTTAAGTATGCAGTCAATGGTAATAAGTGTATTCACACTGTCCTCCTACCATTACTACTGTCCGTCCATAGAACTCTTTTCATCCTACAAAACTAAAATTTTATACCTTGTACATTAATTCCCCTTGAAACCATCATTTTTTTTGTTTTTATAAGTTTGACTACCCTAGGTACCTCAAATAAGTGGCTTCATATAGTATTTGTCCTTTTACGACTTACTTATTTCACTTAGTATAATACCCTCAAGGTTTATCATGTTGTAGCATATATCAGAATTTCCTTTCTTTTTTAAGGCTGAATAATACTCCATTTCACACACATATGGCCATTTTGTTTATCCATTTATCTGTCAGCAGTCACTTGGGTTGCTTCCACCTTTTGGTTACTGTGAAAAATGCTGCTGTGGACATGGGCATAGAAAAATCTCTTGGAGTCTCTGATTTCAATTTTTTGGGTATATATACCCAGAAGTAGAAACTGAACTGCTGGGTTCATATGGTAATTATATTATTAATTTTTTGAGGAAATGCCATACTGTTTTTCATAGAAACTGAACCATTTTATATTCACATTAGTAGACACAAGGTTTCAATTTCTCCATATTCTCACCAATACTTGTTATTTTTTTTTATAATATCCAACCAAATGGGTGGTATCTCTTTCTAGCTTGATTTGTATTTTCCTAATGATGAGTGATATTAAACATTTTTCATGTATTTGTTGGAAATCTATGCCTTTTTTAGAGAAATATCTATTCAAACTCTGTGCACATTTTTAATTAAGCTGTTTGTCTTTTTGTTGTTGAAGTATAGTCTCATTTTTATCTCCTGCTATCATTTTTAATTTCCAATTACAGTTCTATCATATTTTATTTACTTATAATTTAAACTCATCTTTAAAGTGCACATAATAGAGTGCTGTGTCTTTTCAGCAGTGTTCTTTTTATCAATATAAAATGCCATCTTCTCCTTTTTAACGTGTTTTGCCCTGAATTTTATTACTGTGATGCTAATATTGCTATAATAGACATTTGTTGCTGATGGTAATTATATATCTTTTTAACAGCTTTACTGATAAATTGACATATGGAAACTATACATATTTAATGCATACAGTTTGATGAGTTTGGACATAAGCATACACCTGTGAAATCATCACCATGTCCATCACCTCCAAAAATTTTCTGGTGACTATTTGTGGACTTTTTTTGGGAGGTGGGGAACAGTGATCATAATAATGCTCAATTGGAGATCACTTCTTAAAATATAATTTGAATAGACTACTTTTAAGTATTTTGTATTGATTATGCTATTAATAGTTTTCCCAATTTTTCCCACTTTATCCCCCCTCCACCCTGTCCCCTCAGCCCTCCTGCATTCCCCCGCCTTAGTTCATGTCCATAGTTGTGCATATACGTTCTTTGAGTCCTCTCTTTCCCATAGCATTTTTTATCTTTCCCCATCTATTTTATGCCTACTAATCATGCTCCTTCTTCCCTGTACCTTTTTCCCCCTATTCCTCCCTTCCCCCTCCCCACTGAACTCCCTCCATGTGGTGTCCATTTCTCTGATTCTACTCCTGTTCTGGTTGTTTGCTTAGTTTTTGTTTTCACTGCTTTTCTTTTCTTTTAGGTTCATTTGTTGATAGTTGTGAGTTTGTTGTCATTTTAGTGTTCATAGTTTTGATCTTCTTTTTCTCAGATAAGTCCCTTTAACATTTCATATAATAAGGGCTTGATGATGATGAACTCCCTTAACTTGACCTTATCTGGGAAGCACTTTCTGTCCTTCCATCCCAAATGAAAGCTTTGCTGGATAGAGTAATCTTGGATTTAGGTCCTTGCCTTTCACGATTTCAAATACTTCTTTCCAGCCTGTTCTTGCCTGCAAGGTTTGTTTTGAAAAATCACCTGATAATCTAATGGAAACTCTTTTGTAAGTAACAGTCTCCTTTTCTCTTGCTGCTTTTAGGATTTTCTCTTTGCTCTTAATCTTGAGTAACTTAGTGATGATGTGCCTTGGTGTGTTTATATCCAACTTCTTTGGGACTCTGGGCTTCCTGGACTTCCTGGAACAGACTATTTTTAGAGCAGCTTTAGATTCACAGTGAAGTTGGGCTGAAGGCATATCTTTAGTCATCCTTGGATTTTCAATTCTTCAAGAGTTTTTTTTTTCACTTTTATTTTTCAATTACAGTTTACACTCAACATTATTTTGTATTAGTTTCAGGTGGACAGCATAGTGATCGGACAATTATACACCTCACAAAGTGGCCCCTCTATATTTCAAGTATCTACCTGGCACCATCACAGTTATCATAATACATTGACTTTTTTAATTGAGTCCCTTTTTACTAGAATATAGATGGATTTTAAAAATCCAACCTTAAAGATTCTTTTATTCACAAGACAAATGCCTGTATGTGCAAGACATGATGGCAAGGGTTTAGGGCAGAACAGGAAAAGACAAGGGCCCTCTACTATCCGGGCTGGCTAACCTGCCCACACCATTATGATTGTGGCTCATATGTGTTTCCAGCTGATTCTTTTGTTCTTTCTTCTTACTCTGCCCTCACTTTGTCTCTGGTCTTTCTCCCTTCCTGCATTCTGTTATATTAACCTATTTTATTTTGTTACTTTTTTTTTCATTGAATGTCTTAGAAAGCACAGTTACGTGTTTCTATTATATTAATAATTGCCTTTAAATTTTTACATGTTCTTAAATATATTTTTCTAATATAGTCCAATGTATTCACAATTTCTGTTTTCTTCCTGAACAAAATAAGAAACAGCATGATTTTAATTCCCTCCATATTTCCCCCTCACGTTGACCATGTGATAGTTCAGTGGAACTTTAGTCCCACCTGTCCTAAACCCATTTTTTTGGTATTTTTGCTTTTAAAATCAATGAATACCTTAATTCATCAATGTGTTTTACCAATTTCCTCATTTGTCATTGAAGCTGTTATTACTAGCTGGAATATATATACATTAGAAGTATTTTTCAGTAAGGGTCTGTATGTGACAAATTCCAATATCTTTGTAGTCTGAAAATATTTTAACCCTAATTCCTGATGAATAGTTTGAAATATAAGTATTTATATATTACAGGGAGGTTCCTACCCAAATTTTTTAGTTTTATGGTATATAACATTATTGATAGTAAATCTTATATTATTTTTTTAACTATAGTTCATATTCAATATTATTCTGCATTAGTTTTAGGCATACAACATAGTAGTTATACAATCATGTACTTTACAAAGTGGTCCCCTCAATATTTCAAGTTCCCACTTGGCCTGATATGTAGTTATCACAGTATTATTGACTATATTCCCTATGCTATAGTTTACATCCCTGTGACAATTCAGTAACTACCAATTTGTACTTCTTAATCTCTTCACTTACCCCTCAACCCCCCTCCCATCCGTCTGTTCTCTGTGTCTATGAGGCTGTTTCTATATAGTTTGTTTCGTTCTTTAGATCTCAGATATAATGAAATTATATGGTATTTGTCTTTATCTAACTTATTTTACTTAGCATAAATCTGATACTATTTTAATGCCTATTTTCTGAGTTGATATTATATCTCTGGTAGATGTTAGGGTGTTCCCATTATACGTAATGTCCCAAAGCTTTGCACATGTCTAGATAGATTTTATTTTGTGTTGTTTAGTATTTTATGAGATTGTTTTCAACTCAAGGATTCATATCTATCTTTCCTCCTGGAAAATTCTCATTTCTGTACTGCTCATTGAAAATCCTTTTATATGTATTTCATTAAATGTACATTAAATCATTTTAATATATTTCATCTCCTAGCTTTTTTTCTTTATATTTCTCTTCTTTATATTCTTCATGCTACACTCTGAGAGACTTCAGGTTAATGTTTGAGTTTAGTAATTTGTTCTTCAGTTTCTTTTATGGTTGCCATTTCTCCCTTGTTCTTGAATGATAAAATAAATATTTATTTTACAGTCCTTTCTTTGTTTCTGTAGTAGCTCTAACTCTTCGAGGACCAGTTACCTCAGTTATTCTGTTTATTGTCTATCTTTCGTGGTTTTGCTCTTCTTCAGACACACAATTCTTTTCTGTGAGTTTGTCTTTCACAGGTTTTTCCTAAGTGCCTTCCAAATTGTGACTGTCCCCTGATGGTCCTGCAGTGACCTCATCCCTGACCCCACTTCAAGGACAACCCTAAGAAGGCCCAGACCTGGTACATGTATCATTTCCAGACCCTATTCCCATGTGAAAGAAGAACTCCAGGACTACTCAGGGGCAGGTGGTTCCATTCAGCCCCCAGCCATGGCAGATGGGACAGTGTCAGCCTGCTTCCAAATGTTGGTAGGCTCAGGTCCTACAGTCACAGTCCCTTGGAAGCTCAATGCTTTAGGTCCTTCTACTACCATGGGTCTGTGCCTACTCCCTCCTCCCCTCATTTTTAGGCAAATTTCCAGGTTTCTGATTTACAAAGATTTCCATTTATTTCCTGTTTTAAATCATGAAAATTTATTTAATAATACCAATTTTAATATATTGATATCATTTCTTCATGTCCAGAATATAAGGGGGATGTTCTGCATATTCAGTTTTTTCATGTTCAATTTATCATCTTCAAGCAGATAAAGTAGTCAGTCAAAACACAAATATGACTGCTCTTTTCAACATACGTCCCATTACAGCTCCCAGATGCTTTCTGGATAAATCAAAAGGCTTATTATGACTTTAAAGATTTTGTGATCTGACTTCTGCCAACCTCTTCAGACTTATCCCTCACTGTTTCCTAACTAAAGCTCTCAGACACAGCTATGAACTTCACCCTCAGACTTTTCCAAAAGCTGCTCCCTCTACATATAACACTTTTCCCACCCATTTTGCCTTCATATGTTAGGTCTCAACTAACCTGGGAGTCAGTTTCCTCAGGAAGTTCTCTGTAACTAGCAATCAGACCAGATGTCCATCCTGACAGCAGCCTAAGCTCCTTATGTAGGTAGTTACTGTGCTATATAGCATTTAGCACTATGTACTTGAGAGCTGGGCTACATGACTGTTACCATTTCTGGAATGTGCTCCATGAGAGCTGGGACATGCATGCCTCACTGCCTGGCACACAGTGGGAACTCCGTATGTGTTACTCAACACAGTATGTGTGCCAGAAATGTAAGGAGGGAGGTGGTTACAAAGGACATTAGAAAGGGAAAAAGACCTGGAGACTCAAGAATGTCTAAGACTATATACTTTATTAATGAAAATTTGACTTTTCTTTATTTAAATATTTTAAGATCCAACTACCATCATTCTGCCCCATCTTTTCTCCCTTGCACACTCCCACTTCTCAAAGAGTGGAGTTCTTTTTCACTGCACATTTCAACTGTATTCATATGCTAGGGTTGCCATAATAAAATCCAGAGTATAAGTTAAAAAAAAAAAACCCGAAAAAAATGTTGTCACATAGTGCTGCAGGCTAGAAGTCCAAGATTAGGGTGTCAGCTGGGTTGGTTACTTCTGAGAACTGTAAGAATGAAGCTGCCCGTGCCTCCCTCCAAGCTTCTGGTCATCTCAGATGTTGACTGGCTTGTAGCTGTCACCTCCTTGTGCCTTCACATAATCTTTTCTGTGTATATATCTGTCTCTTTACATGCCATTATTTCTAAGGATATTAGTTATATCAGATTAGAAGCCCACTCCATTCCAATAAGAACTCACTTGAACCATTAATCTGCAATGATTTTATTTCCAATAAGGTCACATTCTGAGGCACTAAGAATTAAGATTTCAACATATAAATCTAGGGGACCACGGTTCAATCCTAACACCAGTCAAGATTTTATAGCCAGTGTTACTGTGGCATTAGTTGTGGACTCACCTCTACTGGAAAATTGTAATGCCTCATACTAAAAGATATCTATAAAGAAAAAGTTCAAACCCTTTTGTTACTGCAGTTGTCTTCAACAGAAATAATTTTGATGGCACATGAAAGAGTGACTTCAACATACTTACTTCCTGCAAATAAGTTGTCTTTAAGAATAACAATGAGGACATAAAACCCTGATAATACATTCTGTTGCCAATCCAAGGAGGAAACCTTGATAAAATGGGTATTACTCATTTCCATGCTAAAGGAACCACTTCTTTTAAGGATGGTTTGCCTCACAAATAACAGCCATTGAAGGATTTATGTCAGTAGCTATTTGTTCTCCAGAAGCAGGTTTTGTCAAATAAGCAGGAAAAATTACTTTTTAACTATTGCATTTTAGAATTTATTTGCAGTGCCCTCTATTTTGAAGTCAGTAATATACCGTTACTGACTCCAGTGCCACACTATGTTCTCAGCTATTGTTATTCCAGAGCATCGCCACAGAAACAAACATTTCACCTATTAGCAATTTTCAACAACAATGGCGTCATACATTTCCCCAACGCAGGTGGGTTTTAGTGTAACTGCTAATGGAGAAAAGTACTTATGCTGACAGACCAGAAAAGAATTATTGTTCAAGATTCAAAGGTAATAAACCTGGGAGAGATGGGTTGGATTTTAAAATGATGTAAGACTCTAAATCAAGATCCTGGTGAATTCAAAGTCTTATATCAGCCTTCCTTTACCTCTTGGCCTGCCCTAAAGTTGGCTTAAACTACCCAATATGTGACTTCTGAGTATATTCACAAGCCCAAATCAGACTTCCTCTATTAGGCTTCTACCATAAGGAATAGCTCCTAGCAAGATCTTAACTTCCTCTTTAAAAATCAGATCAAAAAATTATTCACACTAAGATCTAATGAAGTACTAGTAACTTAAACATATTTCTAAAGAGATTCAAGCCTAGGTCAAAGAATTAAAGAAATCTTTTTTGGAATTTTAAGTCAAGGAGGAAGTACTTTGGAGGCCTGGATTTCCCTATAACCCTAAAAGTCACCAATTTTTCCTACATGTAAGGTTAAAACTCACCTGTTTTCAAGAGGACTCACTCCATTTACTTCACATATATGACCTGTACAAGGATTATTTGGGTTCAGAAAAAAAAAAAGCATTGGACTCATCTCTCCTGAAAGAGAATAAATTGTACTTCACAAGGGACATAATAACATGAAAGAAAAACAGATGAGGAGTTTTACCACGCTACTTCCACAAACAAAAAAAGTTATCACAAATAGGAAAAAGGAGAGTAGAACTCAAATAACTCACCACTCAGCAGCCACACTAGCTATAACCCGGATAGGGGTTGCACAAATTGATTTACCCGAGTCAATTGACTTTAAAAAGATTGAAGAGACAACTAGACATTATTCATCACCAGGATATTCCACTGCTTGAAGGTCAGTTTGGGGATGACTACAAACATGCACACACAGTATCACACTTGAATCTGCCTCTGGAGCAAAGAGCCAATTTTGAAGAGAGAGAGGTTTAAGGAACATAATAAATGAACTCCATGATATCATGGAGATCAATTCAGCAAAACCTAGACTAGGAAACTATATAAAACAAATGATCTAGTTTCTCTGACAAATAAATTGAAGGAAAAAATAAGAGCCTAATATCCAAAATTTACTAAAAATTTATACAACTCAAAACCAATAAAAAATCAATTAAAAAATGGACAAAAGACGTGAATAGGCACTTCTCCAAAGAGGACATACAGCTGGTCAGCAGATATGTGAAAGAGTGTTCAATGTCACTAATCATCAGAGAAATGCAAATTAAAAACACAAGGAGGGACGTGAGGTGGCAGGTTCGAACCCAGTCAGGGTGCATGCCAGAGTCAACCAAACAATGTTTCTCTCTCCCATTGATGTTTCTTTCCCTCTCTTTCTCCCTCCCTTTCCATTTCTCAAAAAAAAAAAACAAAAAAAAAAACATGAATAAAATCTTTACAAAGTAGCCACAGAGAGGCAGCTTTCTGAACTTTCATTCTGAAATCAAGTGGCAGGACTTTCCCACAAGACTTTCCTTAGAGCTGGCCAGGCTGTCTGAAGCCCGCGGATGCGAGTAACTTATCAATGACCAAGTTCACACGTAGCCTAGGAATTTCCCCCTTGACTCTGGGGGGCTTTCAAGGCTAACAGTCAAGGGCTCTCACTCAGTCTGCTTCTTTCGTGGTCTTCTGAGCACATAGTGAATGGGCCACATTAGGGAAGATGAGACATAAAAGTCTAAACAGTATGTGAGGACAAAAGGGCAGCAGCCATATTCTGTACATTTGCACTTGCATTGCCTACCTCCCATCTCCTTGAACTTTTTAATTTTTTTCTGTTTTTTTTCTTTTTTTTTCTTTGAGGAACACATTCTTTAATCAAAAGTTTATAAAGGTCTTGCTCACAGTAATATCAGGCAATGTCCATGTTTTCAATAGTGCTATTTATGTTTCCAAGAGATAGATATTTTAACTTATCTGAACTTTATTTTTTCTTTTTCACTTTTTTTATTGTTGTATTTACAATCTAGTCACTTTACATAAAAGAACCAGATGCATTTAAACTCAATTTTCATTTCTCCATATTCATTTATAAACTCTCCATTTTTCTGAATCCATTTGTTGGTGATCACACATATCTGATATCAGTGCAACTACACAAACATCCTATTTTGTGTTGTGCATTATCCATGTAAATAATCTATCACGTACTTTTCACCGCACCAGAGGAACCTGCAGAGCTTTTATTTCTAATGGCTTTATAGTGTTCCACCTTCTTATAATAACATTTATGATTACTTGTTTAGCTATTTCTTTCTCCATGAACACTTGAATGGTTCTCAGTTATACTGCCTTTGAACTCAAAACATGTCTGTACAAATTTCTTTTTTGGTTATTTCTCTGGGTTTATTTCCTTGAGGCATAGGTCCAAGGTTAAAGGTTATGAATAGCTTTACAGGTCAAGTGAGAAGCACTTTCAGTGAGACAGCTGTGGTTTCGTCATATGATTTCCTCTCATCAGAGTGAGTTTCATTAGCACTGATGAAAGAATAAGGAAGAATTTCTCTGGTGGGAACCACCCAACTGTAGTCTCCCACCCATGGCCACTGCTGAAAACCCACTGACGTTTTACTCAAATTCCCTCAGACCTAGGCCCTGCAGAAATTTCTCACAGGTGAGTCTGACCCATTTGCTCAGAAAGAAAGTGCTTCCCTGGAGGCAGCTGTCCTTTTTGCTAATCTCAACATGTTGCCCACAGGTCCCAGGCCCATCCTCATAGGCACCAGGTTGCACTCGCTGAAGCATACCTTCCTTACCCAGGCTATCCATGAACAGTTGGCCCTAGGTCCTGGCATCTTTGGAACCTATGCAGTCCATTTTGTGAAGACTGACAGTCCTACCCACCCTTCATACAACACCTAAGTCACAACGCCATGGATAGTCTTCCACCAACCAACAAATATCTTTGGAGGGTTTACGACTGCCTTTGGCCCCTAGTGTATTCTCAACACAGTAGTCAGAGGGATCCATGTGATTGTAGGTCAGACCTTGTCTCTTCTGCTCAGAACCTACCCTCTCCCTTCCCAAAGTCTTCTCAAACCAAAGGTCTTTCAGTGGCTACAAGGCCCTGTGACTTCTGGCTCCCTATTCTGATTCTGACCCCTTCTTTTACCTCCCGCCCACTCTGCTGTAGACACACTGCTCTACTGGCTGTTCCCCAACAGGTCAAACACACCCCCACCTCAGGCTGTCTGTCCCGGCTGCTCCTTCTACCTAGAACATACTTCTCCCAGAAATCAACCTGCTTTAGGTGTCTGACCAAACGCTGCATTTCAATGAGCCTTCCTTGAACTCTGTTCAAAACTGCAACCATCCCCTTCTTGTCAGTCACTATTCTCCTTTCCTGTTATTTTTCCCACAGCATACATGTACACATGCACCTATTACATGCACACCTATGTATTTGTAGTAGGTGCCCACCACGACACTCTAAGTGCCTCGACAGCAGAGATTTTTGTCTGTTTTGTTCACTGCCATTTATTTTCAGTGACTCCTGGGATGACCAACTGGCACGAGGCAGCACCAACCATGTATTTTTCTGGTGAATTACCTTGCACAATGCTAGGCACTAGAGTAATACAGAATTTTACAGGAATAGTCCCTGCCCCCCACTGACTCTTGGTTCATTTGGGAGTTTGACAACTGCTAATACCCGATAAAGTCAGATTTTTAAGGCTAGTACCCTAGAAACTGCTTTGTTTCTCTTAGACACTGTTACTGCACCTGAGTAAAGATGCCTCCAGAAAGACAGGCATCTTATGGGCGGTGGTTTTGTGGCCAAACCACCTGCTTTCACGCAAGAGCTGCTGGCTTAGATGAATATCTTAGCTTTTTTGTTACTCAGTTGTGTTTTTCTATGAACATTGATGTTTAATTAAAATCCTAGAGGATAGTAATTGTCTATCTTGTTATATGTAACCCATGAGTAAGAGAGGCCCATAGTACTCAGTACATAACTCGTCTTTTAATAAGGGTTTCTTTTGATCCAAAACTAGACCTAGCACATCCATTAGGATTACTATGATTTAAAATAAAAAATAAAACAGCAAGAGTTGGAGACGATATGGAGAAATTGGAATCCTTGAGTACTACTGTTGGTGGGAATGTAAAATTAAAAGTAGAATTACCACATGATCCAGCAACTTTAGTTCTGGGTGTACACCCACAAAAATTGAAAATAAGATCTCAAACAGCTATTTGCATTCCCATGTTCATAGCAGCATTGTCCAGTGACAGACGAATAAATAAACAAAGTGTGATCTACACATGCAAAGGAATATCACTTAGCCTTGTAAAAGAAAGTCTGACATATACTTCAACAAGAATGAACCTTGAGGAATTCATGCTAAGGAAGGTAAGCTAGTCACAGAAAGACAAATACTCTATGATTCCACCTACATGAAGTGCCTGGAGTAATCAAACCCACAGAAACTGAAAGTAGAACAGGGGGAGGGGTGGATAGGAGGGGCTGGAAGTCAGGGGGTTGTTTAATGGGTATAGGGTTTCAGTGTTGCAAAATGCAAAAGTTCTGGAAATTGGTTGCACAACATTGTAACTAAACATTGCTGAATTCTACATTTACAAATGCTTAGATGGTAAATCTCATGCCATCCATTTTTTACAATTAAAATTCTTAAATAAAAAACACTTAGGAAATAAGAAAACTCTCTTTGTTGGACATTTAAATACATGGGCACCAACTCCTTGTGGAAGCACATTGGTCTCAAAATATAAAAAACAATGTTTTCAAAGAAGGAAAAATCTGCAGGTATTAAAGTTCCTCCATGTTCTACTCTTCCTCAGGTTCCTGGTAGGTCTGTCGTCTGATGGAACCGGCAGTCTCTGACTGAGGAGTCAGATGGAGGGCACTCCCCACACCTAGCATTCACCATCTAGTGACAGGACATATCCACAAAGAGTTACTGGTTTACAAGGGAGGGTGACCTCACCAGGGACAAAATGGCTCAACAGAGAAAGGAACCGTCGTTTGGAAGCTTGAGGCTTAACTAATGATTGACCAGTGATTAAGATTTCTTCTCATTGCAGGAAGTAGACCCAGAATGAGGAAGGCAGAGAAGCATAGGAGTGGTGTATCTTTCAGCACCGGCCTCGGTGAAGACTGTGGTGCATAGGAAAGATCAGTAGTACAAGAGAGTATACTCTTCATTATCTTTGAGAAATGTATGTAATCTCTCTAAGTTAACTGAATGTTCTAGCATACTGACTAGCACATGAGGCACCCAATGATTGTTAATTGCCAGTATGATGCTGGAAATCATGAAATATCTTGTGAGCCAATACACAGAACTTGAATTATATCCCATAAAAATGCAAAAACAATAAAGGCTTTTTTTAATCTTTAAAAATTTTTAAGAGTGATATAATTACACGTGTGTTTTAAGGGAAAAAAAAAACAAACACCAGTGACATTTTGGCTGTAGGCAGGGTCAGGATCAACAAAGGGAGGTAATGAAAGGAGAGAAAGGCTCCAAATGACAAACGAGGGGTGCGAACCAAGGTATGGGTAGTTATACCATAACTGGTCTAAAATCCAAACGGACCCTGTTTATTCTCAGTCAGCAGGAATGGGAATGTCAAGTGAGCAAAGGAAAGTCTTCTTTTGTTTACTCTGTGCCTCCCGAGAGGAAATGAGACAATAGTAAAAATGATAAACAAAGACTTTCTGCCCTGAGCTTCATAAAGGAGCAGCCAAGTTTCCATATACTGTGTGGAAGGCTGGAAAGAAGCTGGCTAATTGTAAGGCCTTTTGCTGTTAAACTTCCCAGAGCCTGAAACATAAAGGCACTGGACAAGAGTAGTGGGGAGATTCCACCACCGAGGGAGGACATTCCCCTTGCATTGCTTACCCACAGCTAAACGTGGAAGCTGATTCTGGTTAAGCAGTGACTGGTCACAGGTGAAACAAATTCTTATTCTTAAGTGGACCTGAGTGTTTGGAAAATCTTTCATATAATCCTATTTGGATAAAAACAAGGACTTTCAAAATATTTTTACTAGCAGTACTCTTTATTAAGTTAAATCATGCACAGACCCACGGTGTATAAAGAACATAAAAGGCTGAACTGTTTTGACTAAATTTGGGCATGCTATATTTAAGGCTGGTATGGGGAGGTGAGAAGGAAAGAAACTTCCCCTTAGCAGCCTTTTCCATGCTCCTAGAAACCAGTATGAAAACCACTTATGCAAGCATAAATAAAACATCTACCCTTGCATAGAAGGCAGTGTTTTTTTCAAGTTGGAGTTGGAATGATGCCAAATGGGAGTAAACATGTAGTAGAATGAATTTGTAATATACTAACTATACATCCCCACTCACCCCACCCCACCCCCGTATTCTTTGCACACTAGCCTTTACTCACAGGCAGATAACATTACTTGCTAGAGTCAGAGCCAAAACAATCACAGCCAGAGAACAAAGTTACATATTGTTATATATACATATTTAAGCCTCAAAGTATATTTTTGTAAATTCATGCCATATAAAATAGTTTTGTAAGGTGTGGCTCTCTAAATATAAAAAACGGAGTTATTGGCATAAAAAAATCAATGTATAAGAATTATTGCCTAGTCATTTGGAGAGAATAAGTTAGTTCATAATTTTGCTGGATTCAGAGAAGCCTGCCTGGCCTCCTTCTAACCCTTGGGAGTGGGCAGAAACAATGATCAAAGGTGGGTCCCATCTGGGAAATTCTGAATTCTAGGTCTGGCCTCCCATGCACAGATCAAGGAGAAAACAAACCGAGTGCAGATTTTGGTACATTTACCCCACATCAGTTTCTGGCAACAATAAAGTTAAAAAAAAGAGGAGGCAGAGAGGAACTGCAAAACTCTGGGTCCCAAAGGGCCCTAGAGAAGTATCCAAAAGCCTCCTGTGCCTCCAAGAGGATTGTGGGAAGTGGCCAAATGAGAGCCCTGTGACTGGAACAAAAAATCAGTTTTATTTCCTGAATTGATAATCATGCAAGTCAGAACCTTAAACGACTAAATATCACTAATATAACTGAATTTGCCTGATGTTTTCTGCAGGTGGAAATGAGGACTTGAGGTAAAAAGATAATAAATTACATTTTGTACAACTAAATTATAACTTGTGGAAATTTGTACCAAACCACTAATGAAGAATATTTTATTATTAAAATCCCAATCTGTGCTAGCAATTGGTTTCATTAAAGCACGTTCAGATAGATCACAAATTTTGAAAACAAAGACATACAGAGGTTTCTCCATAAGGACAATAACAGAGCCACAATGTCATTACCAAAACCCCTTGGGCAGATGAGTTTCTGAACTCAGAATGTTTCAGATTTTAGACAGGTAATACTTTATATTGTGTAATAACCCCAGAAGGGTCTAGGACAACATATTGAAATCAAGGAGAATATGAATATATACACTACATGAGACAAACACTACAGGAAAATAAAAACAATCAGTTCAGTTCAAGTTTTGTATGTAATTTTTTTTCAGATCAGTCTAGGTTTTGTTGCCAAAGGAGTTTTTTCAAAGCTTTCCATTTTCACAGCTTCCTAGATTTTAGAATTGAAGGTAAGGTTCTGTGAATCTGTAGAAAGTTTAATATGGTTCAGAGAAGGTATTAAAACACAGTGAACCACAGTGAGATATCACCTCATACCTGTCAGAATGGCTATTATCAATAAATCAACAAGCAACAAGTGCTGGAAAGGATGTGGAGAAAAGGGAACCCTCATGCACTGTTGGTGGGAATGCAGACTGGTGCCACCACTGTGGAAAGCAGTATGGAGATACTTCAAAAAACTAAAAGCAAAACTGCCTTATGACCCAGCAATTCCACTTCTGGGAATACACTCCCCCAAAACATGAAACACTAACTTGAAAGAATATATGCACACCTATGTTCACTGCAGCATTATTTAAAATAGCCAGTATGTGGAAGTAGTCCAAGTACTCATAAGTAGACAAGTGGATAAAAAGCTGTGCTATATTTACACAGTGGAATACTGATCAGCCATAAAAAAAAAAAAAAAGAAAAGAAAATCTTATTCTTTGAAACACCATGGATAGACCTGGAGAGTATTGTGCTAAGTGAAAAAAGCTAGGCAGAGAAAGACAAGTAGCATATGATTTCACTCAGATGTGGACTCTAATGAAAATAAAACCTAATAAATAAAATAGAAACAGACCCATGGATACAGAAAATAGACTGATAGCTGTCAGAGGGGAGGAGATTTGGTGGACCAGGTGAAAAAGGTGATGAGATTAAGCAAAAAGAAAACTCATAGTCACAGACAATGGTATGGTGATTACTAGAGGGAAACGGGAGTGTAGGGAGGCAGAGGATGGGGAAGGGGGATAAACAGTGACGGAAGGAGACTTGACTTGGTGTAGTGAGCACACAGTACAATATACAGATGATGTATTAGAGAATTGTGCACCTGAAACCTATATAATTTTATTAACAAATGTCACCTCAATGAACTCAATAAAAAAATCATAGTGAAATTTGAGTTGTGCCTTAAAGACCTGTATGACTTGAAAAAGAGCAAAGATGGACATTTAGACAGAAGCAATTATATGACTAAAAGATGCAGAGGAAGATAGATGTGTCTAGGAATTTCAAATAAATCCATTTGGAAGGGTGGTGGTAAGACCTAAGATTTGAAAGGTAGGTTGGGATAAGACTTTCGAAGGTCAGGCAAAAATCTGAGACTTTTTGTAGAAGGCACTCAGATGGCACAGTGACTTTTAATCAAGAAAAGGTTGTAATTATTGGTGCACATGATCATGTGCTCAGAGCAGGTAGCAAAGGAAGGAACAAGATCCTCCCACCACCCACGTCCTACAGACCACCATCAACTGAGATTCTGCCAGGCAAGGAAAGTACAGTGTCTCAGGGGTTGGTCTTCTTCAGTCTAAGTTCAGAATACACTGAGGACCAGGACTTTAAGATAAAATGATAGGATGTCTCAACTATCGGTCAATAGGTGTCCTCCACAACACAGAAACCACTGGAGGAGGAGGAAGGGATTCATATGCAATTTGTTTCAATAGAGCTTTAAGAGTACCTGACACTTGGTATGTGTCTTTAACTGGTGTGTTAGAAGAGGCTAGGTTATGTGGGGTAACAACTCTCAAATCTTAAAAACTTTACTTCTTATTCCATGTCCAGCCTGGTTTATGGACTGTTCTCTTGCACACAATGCCCTAGAAACTCAAGCTGAAAACTTGTGCCTGCACCAGCTAGAACGTGTGGACTACTAGTTTGCCTCAGCCCAGAAGAGACATGTGTCTCTTCTACTTTCCATCAATTGGTCAGAATCAGTAGCATCGCAAAGGAGGCTAAGAAATCTAGGAAATAAAAACACATAGAATACTCGATGAGCACTAGCTCTCTAAGTCACAACTGAATAGATTTTATAATAATTTTAATTTTTTTGAAGTTTTTTTGGGGGGTAACTTGGAATGTGGAAGAAAATACAAGTTTATTTAGCTTTAGTTGTACATATATTCTTGCTTTTTTTATAAGTCCACACATTGTGAATTATACTGAAATTCTTTCTATGTCAAAATTCAAGATATAAATTAGATAATACTGGAATAATTTCAACAAATTTCCAATAAAATTTGAAATTACCTTGTGAATTATGTATTTGTTTGAGGAATCCCTTGCCCTAAGACTTATTATAAACGCAACTATTTTATTGGGTTGTCCAAAAGGTCTGTTCACTTTTTTCTATACAATGGCTCTAGTAGCACTTAGTTGTCTTCACTTCATTCAAAACAATTTTGTTAATTGTGCTGTGATGGTTGTCATATTAGCATGCATTTAAAAAAGTTATCAAGCCCTGGCTGGTGTAGCTCAGTGGATTGAGTGCTGGCCTGCAAACCAAAGGGTCACAGTTCAATTCCCAGTCAGGACACATGCCTGGGTTGCAGGCCAGGTCCCCAGCAGGGGGTGCATGAGAGGCAACCACACACTGATGTTTCTCTCCCCCTTTCTCTTTCCCTTCCACTCTCTCTAAAAATAAATAAATAAACTCTGTTTTAAAAAATCTCCCTTAAAAAATCACAATTAGTGAATTTTTGTGCAGCCATTTTGATATTAAAGATGGAAGGAAATAAGCAACATTTTCAGTGTATTATGCTTTATTATTTTAAGAAACATAAAAACACAACTGAAACACAGAGAAAAAAGATTTGTGCAGTGTATGGAAAAGGAACTGTGACTGATTGAGCATGTCAAAAGTGATTTGTGAAATTTCATGCTGGAGAATTTTTGCTGGACTATTCTCCATGGTTGGATAGACCAGTTGAGATTGAAAGCAATAAAATCAAGCCATTAATTGAGAACAATCAACATTATACCACATTCAAGATAGCCAACATACTCAAAATATCCAAATCAATAGTTATTGCTGAAAATGAAAAATGTGTCTTTTATTTTATGGACTTTTTGGTCAACCCAATATTTACCAAGAAATAATATTTATCTGTAAACCTTTCACAATAAAAAAAATGTTCAATGATTATAAAGTGGACATATAATTTTTTCCTTTCCTTTTCCAGATAGGAAGCAAATTCAATCCAGGTAGGGGTTGGAGGTGGTCACTATCTTATTCATCAGTCAGAGTCATCACTGGGAAAGATTAATGCAATGACAATATGCTTAGTGGGCTGAAGATTGTAAGAAAAGGAGGCAGCTAAGCAGTTAATACCAAAATTCAGCTGTGCAATAACGAAAGTGTGGCATTTCACTTCACAAACAGGAAACTTCTTTCAGGCCTATAATTGCCAAGGACAATCCGGCTCATAATTTTTAAACTTTATTAGGACAGAGGTTACCATCTACAGATGATGTTTCCCTTCCAGCCCATTGGTGCCTTCCCTAAAGTCAGAGAAGACAGAGCTGCTGTGGAGCTGACTTGGCCACAATCACACACCCTGACTCACACTATTGGTAAACAGAGCAGAAGTAATATCACAAGGCTTGGGGCTTGCTGAGCAGGAAGCCTGAAATAGCAAGCCCCAGAGCTTAATTTAGAACCCTTACAATGTCAAGCTTATGAAATAGCACATAGCTGCCATTACAAAAAAGAAAGAAAGAAATATAGTGGCATTTTCAAAATATATACACTTGCAGCTTTTTAACTGCAAGTTACTCATAGATCACTTAAAGATAAAAACTTAACTGGGAAAAAGCTATATTGTTAGTAACAAAGCCTTATGACACAGAATTTTTGGCACAGGCACCTTCAATTGAAATCGTTTTTGGTTAAAAAAAAGGTTTGAAGCATTCAAGCTTTTGCTTATCCTCCCTGTGGTCTGAAATAGTCATTGGTTGTTTTGGAAGTTTGTTTGTTTATGTTTATTTAGTTTAACTTGGTTCTGTTTAAATTGGTAGAAAGAACTTCTATGAAGGCAGCAGATTCTTGATTATTTTTCTCTTCTATAAGACTCCCCCATTAAAAGCTTACATTCCCCAGCCAGGTGGCTCAGTTGGTTTCAATGTCATCCATACACCAAAAGGTTGTGGATTCAGTTCCCGGTCAGAGCACAAACCTAGTTTGCAAGTTCAATCCCCAGTCAGGGTTCATAAGAAAGGCAACCAGTCGATTGACGTTTTGCTCTCACATCAGTGTTTCCCTCTCTCATCAGTGTTTCTCTCTCTCTCTCTCTCTCTCTCTCTCTCCATCTTTCTCCATCTTTCTGAAAAGCAATAAACATATCCTCAGGTGAGGATTTTTTTTAAAAAACCCACATTCAACCCAATAACAATATTAAAGGTAGAAAAATAAGTGAATAGTAAACTCAACATAATAAAACTCTAATTCCATTTGTTGTTTCAACAATTTTCCAGGTCCCTGATATCTATAGAAAAATAAAAGGAAGCTGCTGGTTCCTTCTGCCCTTCCTTCATCCAATCTCTTTCCTAGCACACAAACTCATTTCTTTGAAAATGGTAATTTCCCATAAAAAACAGGCAAGTTTAAAGAATTACCAGAACTTACTGGTAATTCACCCTTCCCCCTACACATGGTTTTGTTTGTTTGTTTTTTGAGAAAATGAGAAGGGAAAGAATCTCAAAAATATTTAAGGAAATGAAGGGACTGGGAAGTTGTGCCAAACAACTTAATAAAGGTAAGTTACATTAAACAAAATAAACAAATGAGCAAAATAGAACCACAGGCATGAAACATGGAACAGATTGACAGCAGCCAGAGGGAAGGAGGTAGGGGAATAATGGTGGAAAGAAGGGGAAGGGACTGGTCAAAGAACATGTATGAATAACTCATGGACATGGACAAGGGTGTGGGAGTTGACTTTTTGAGCAGAGAAAAATTGAGACAACTGTAATAGAATAACAATAAAATTTTTTTTAAAGATAGCAAATTATGGTCCTCATTTCCAAAAGACAAATGAAGGCAGAGGCCACAAAGTCTAGGTAAATAATGAAAATGTTTTCAAAGACATTAATAAGCAAATGGTTTGTGAACTTATAAAGGTTAAGTGATGCTCACTAGAAACATCATATGAACATTCAGAACAACAGACTGAGTTCATTTCTATTCTTGAAATTCCACTAGTGAAAAATCAAGAGAACTCCATCACTATTGTGTATCTAGATTTAAATTCAAAGACCTGCTGTCTATGTGGGCTGCATGCAATGGAGACCTAGATATCATGGATATCAAATTTGCATAATTTAAAATTATGTGATGTTGACCAAGTTAGAAAAGATCTCAGGAAGATGAAATAATAACTACATTTTAAAACATATTTATACCAGAAATAAAGTTTTGTTTTAGTATTTCTGTTATAAAAGCTAAGTCATCTTTAACTTTTTAAATTTTTATGTATTATATTTATCCCTTATATTTTACTAATATGTTAGTTACCCTTTAATTGCTTTTTTTATTATTTGTATCTTAAACAATGAAATCTAAGTGCTTTTCCTTTGCAATTTTTTCAGTACTTTTATGTTTAAAATGACATTTCTCAACTAAAATATAGCTAAAAATATACTGATACTTTTACAATTTTTTATAGTTTCATATTTTTACATTTAATATTTCAATGTTAATTAGATAATTAGATGTTTCTAATTTATCTTTGAATATAGTGTGAGGGTAGGGTTAAAATGCATATTTGTTTTAAATAACCAAGTCTCCCAATCATTTATTGAGCAATCTATCCTCTCCCCCTTAATTTGCAATGCTTTCCTTATCATCTATTGTGTTCTTCTTTTTCCTAAGGACTGTGACATATTTTAAAAGTTTAATTTCAAGACAGGAGAAAGAGAGCTACCCATGATTGGTAGGAAGAGAGAACGTGTGATCTAAATTTACCTTGTAATTCTATCAGATTTTAACTTCTGTGTTAATATCATCAAAGGAAACAAGCCTCCTTTTTCTACACTTCCCCTAAGTGTCCTTGAGCTTAAAAACCTTACTTTAAAGCAGGTACAATACTGTTGAAGTAGCAGCCATCACCACAAGACTGGAACAATGTCCGAGAGCCAGAAAGATCTGCTAGTCCTGCCTGGGTGTTATCCTGCCTTAAGAATATAATCAGGAACATGTATAAAGGACACATGGACAAAACCAAAGGGGGGTAGGGTCAAGGGTGGGAAGTGGGGGTGACTGAGGTGGGAGAGAGAGGTGGGGGGGGGGGAATGGAGACAACTGTATTTCAACAACAATAAAAAAATGAAAAAAAAAAAGAATATACCTGTAGAGTAATAATGGTGGGACCATTGTCATCAGAGTTGCTCAGAGCTGAATTCATTACTTGCTCTGCCAAGTCCTGGTTGTGTGAACTGGGTGTGGTTCTGGGCATCTATTTCCTCATGCAAAATGAGATAATACAATAGCTATATCACTGGATTATTGTGATAATTGGATGAAATAATAAATGAATGGCATTTGACAATGCTGAATGCACAGTAGGTATTCAAGAAAAGATGGCTCCCTGCCCCTCTGTTAACTGCCTCTTTCCAGCAAGAGCCCAATGGCATATGATTATAAACAGAACAGCCACATTTCATGTCCTTCATTGTGCAACTGAACGAAAACAAGACTTTTACAAGGAATGCTGGTCACACAGGATTCCCAGTCCCCTCCCCCACTGATCTTTGCCCAAAGTTATCTTCTACAGAAACTACTCACAATGTTTAAGAGAACTATTACAGGCCCGAGACCTTCCTACATAATCTTGTCTATTGATCACTTCCCATCCTTCCTTTCCCCTGAAGTCTGGCAGACTACTGGTGCAAGTGCATAACAGACCCTCCCTAGTGTAGGGAGAGTGGATGTTCAGAGAATATTCACATTATGAAACTACTATAATAGAGACATCTGAACTACCTCTCATCTCCTCCCTGTTCCTAAGGGTCAGAGTAAATCTAAAGATTAGAGGGAACCTATTTGAGTCAGATACCGTTTGTCATCAGCCATTGTGAGAATACATTGTGATATACTTCAGGGCCACAGAATCAGTGAGTACTGTGTTAGTAATATTAGCCAGAGTTATTTATGCAAGAGCACATAAAATCAGATGGTTTTGTTAGGCATCGACAACCAATAATGCCTGAGGTTGCAAAATTTACAATTCACAAGAAAGGACTAAGGGACTGGAAATTTTATTGTTATAGTAAGGATCCTAGGAAAAAATGTGGCAGTGGATCAAAAATACTAGCAGGGAAAGGTTGAAGGAAAGGAAATGCTGAATTTTTAAAAAGGAAGAAATATTATAAAAGGGATCGTCCTTCTGGGACAACCTTTCCAGTTCCCAAGACCAAAACGTGGGCCTTGGTCCTTGTGGGAACAAGAGTATGAGGGAGCTATGGAGAAGTACTATGGGCAAGGTACCTGATTTCTCCCCCTACCCCCCAAAAAAACTTTAGAACTTTGAGAAAATTACCTAAACTCTCCAGTAAAAAATGGTATGAGCCTTCACTGGGGTTCAGTGTGGTTTCAGTTGAGGCAAAGTGAGTCACTAACTCATGACTAAATGAGGGCATCACTAGCTTCTCACCGTGGACTGCAAGGCAGTGAGGAAAACCCACCTGTAGCTGAAGACACACTCAGACAATCCCCGTTGAATGGTGAAGGAACAGGGCTGGACATTTTGGTAATGGCTCATTCCCTAGGGAATCACCATTCTCTCTATTTCCTCCCGGAGAGAGTCTGGTGCACTCTTCCTCATCCTCAGATATTTGGAAATGCTAACTCTTCCTGCCTGGGCCCCATGCTCCTGCTTACTGCCACTTCTATCTTAGATTCTGTTTCAGAAACTTCCCCTGGGCCTTTCCCCTGGAGCCAGCACCTACTTCCTGATTCAACACTCCCAAGCAGGGCCACCCGTCTCCATCAGCATTTCCTGCCTCCCAAGCCCCCAGCTCACATATTCCATTTTTTAATTGTCTCTACCTGGCCACACTATTAGGGATTTTTTTTAGTCAGCTGTTTCTCTAGCTCTAGTAGATTAATTCTACCTACATTGCATTGTCTTCTCTGCAAATTAATTAATCGGCTGATGTAAATATAAGCTCCACAAAGGCGGGGTGGTTTTTGGTCTGTGTTGCTCACTGCTGTATCTTGTCCATCTGGAACAGTGCTTGGCACCTGCTAAGCTGTCAGTAAATATTTGTTGGGTTAATTAACAAATCTCACTAGAAATTAACCCCTTCTTCCCACAACTTCTCCTCTAGTATCATCAGCCTTCTTTCAGCCTTAAGGTCCCCATCTCCTTGCCATGGGAAACCCAGAGCCACCTCAAGAACTTGAAGGTCATGTTTATATTTTAAAGAGAGTAACCCACAGAAGAACTGTTTTGTTTCCTTACACATTTTTAAACACATAACACCCCCTATTTCCATATCTTAAAACACATATTATCCACTCTAATCTTTTTGGAGGGAAGGTGGCTTCCTTAGTCTGCAAACTTGTGGAGTAGAAAGGAACGCTTTGAGAAAAGGACATGTTCTTCTTTCTCTGTCTAAACTCAGAGGGTGCCTCCGATGTATTTGATAACACTTTTTTTAACTACAAACAAGTGAACCACACATCAAGAATTTGAAACTATTAATGAACATGAAGCTATTTTTGTTGCTGTCACTCCACATTTTGGGTTTTAACAGTGACACAGCAGTAAGTCAGCTCTGGAACGCACTGAGCTCAGCTACCAGTTGTTTCATTTTGAGCAAATCGTTAAAGGTCCCTGAGCCTCAGGTGCTCATGTATAAAATGGAGACAAAATCTACTATATTTTTGGACCATAAGACGCACCTAGGTTTTAGAGGAGGAAAATAGGGGAAAAAATTTTGAAGCAAAAATTATGGTAAAATATTTAATAACAAATAACATATTATATTTAATATTTCACCAATGTAAATGTAAACAGAACTCAACAGCAGCATTAACAACCATTATTCCTCCCAAATTTGGTTGGGGGGAATGCATTTTATAGTCCAAAAAATATGGAACTTCACAAGATGATTGGTGTGAGCATAAATGATAATGTGTACAAAGCACATGATGCCCAAATCTGGTATATAGCTATCATTCTTAGTATTCTATCATTTCTCAAGAGTTATTTATACCCTAAAGTACTATGCCTGCAATTAAGGTAAGAAGCCACAAGATGATGTCTTTAAATGGCCTGTGTGGTAGAAACCATCTGGGCTCCTTTTTCCACTTTACAAAACCAGAGGAGGTTTTTGCCCAAAGTCTCCCTGTCAGGTATCTTGGTTTTCAATCTACTCACCAAGTTTCAGGTATAGTTTGACTGGAATGGAAATAAGTGTGCTTTTCTTATTTGGTACAATAGAAAAGAGCTCTGTTTTTGAAAACATAAGTAATTAATATAAGGTGAGACAAACATAGTCTTACAATTGTTCATATGGAAAATAATATACTAATTAATAAATAATAATACAAGAATAAACTTTGTGTTTCATGCACTCACAACTGTAAACCTACGTTTGCCCCACCTTGTATAGAGAACACAAGATTACAATCTAAAAAGAAGATAAATACCAGAGGGTAACACTTTGGTCGTTTTTCATTAATAGTTAACTAATAGTGTTTGTTTTAATACCAAATCTTCAAAACTTTTTCAACTACGTAAATCATTAATTTAAGTCACTTCTTTGAAATTATAATCAAGTCCAGGATCTAGGACTTCTGGGTCTCTTAGTGTCTCTTTTATGGTGCTTTTTCCAAAAAACTTCTAGTTTCCCTCCTCTAGTTAACAGGCTCTAGTTTCCCTCCTCTAAGAACAGGCTCCAATTTCCATTCTTCTCTCTCTTGCACAGTCACAGAAGTGCAAAGCCCCACGTGTCCCTGTCGGCACAGTCTAGTGAACAGCATCTCAGGTGTGAGTAGCTGTTCCACAGAAGCCCTGCCTCTGCAGCTCACTGGCAGATCTCCGAGGGCCGGGCCGATCATGTCCCCTCTCTGGAACTGGGTGCCCTCATCTTGAGAACTGCAGGGTCTCTTAGCAATTGCAGTTTTGAGAACCTGCAATTTCATGGTTCCTTGCCATGCCAAAAGTTATATATAAATGAAGGTAAAAATGACCAACTTTAAATTAACAAAAACAATAGTAAATGGGAAGTAAACTTAGTAAAACTAGGCCTCTTATGTAGACAATCGAACTGTAACAAATGTCTGAAAGACTCAATGGCTCCAATTTTTTGGAACCCAATGACTAAAAACCAGTATGTTTGGGTTCTCTGAGTCTCTATTTCTCCATTTCTTTTTTTCCTTTTCCTCAATTTTTGAGTTGTCTGTGTCTGTGTGCTTTATCCCTCTGACTACAAATTCCCCCAGGAATGAGAATAGTTTTTCTAGCTCACTGTTTAGTTTCAGGTGTGCAGCATAGTAGTTAGGTAATCATACACTTTACTAAGTGTTCCCCCAATATTTCCAGTACCCACCTGACACCATACATAGTCATTACAACATTATTGACTATATTCCCTATGCTGTACTCTACATTTCCATGACTATTTTGTAACTACCAATGTGTACTTCTTAATCCCTTCACTTTTTCACCCAGTGCCCCATCCCCTCCCCTCTGGCCACCCAACATCTGTTCTCTATGTCTATGAGTCAACTGCAATTTTGTTTATTTATTTTTTCAACAATTTAACTTTTCTTTGGTAAATGGAGAAAGAGTCTCCATATTTTATTGGGAAAACTATTGAATAACTTTATCTTGTTCCAGCATCTAGGCCAAGTCACACATCCCTGTGAATTCCACAATTTGTGCTTCACATCCCACATGTTGGTTTAGTGGTTCTACATTTAAACACATTGTATTTGGTGACACACAACAGACTTTATAATCTAATAAAAAGCTATAGAGTTTAAAGTTCTCATATTTCAAAATTCACTCAAACCAGCAATCTGAACTTTTTTCAAGTAGAAGAGGTTACTAACTCCCCATGCTTGTTAAACTCCTGCCTCTGATTTCCACATTCTTGTTTCTAGGCTGTATAGCACTACTGGAAAAATTTTTATAAACCCATACTCCAAAGCATCCTGGAGTAAAATAATAAAGGTCTAATATAAAGAGGGGCACAGCCTGCAATTCCAACATTAGTGGATAATATATGTACTTAAAGGTAAAATTAACATCTGTTTAAAAATTCCTGTTTCTTATTGTTATTTCTGGCTTTTATTGCTATAATTTAAAGATACTGATTTCCCATGAACATCAAAGGCAGCAAACAGATACTGTAAAGTGCTTTAGAAAACCTTGTTTTCAGTTCAGATACTGGCAACACTGCATAGATGCTTTAAAGAAAAAAACAAAGTGCAAAAGTTCTAGATTCATCTATGCTCATCATCAGCTTAAGAGCAGAGTTCCTTAATGTCATTGCCATTGACTCTTGTTATTGTCTCTCTTCCTTTTGAAGATTCAAAACCAGCTTACTTTGTTATTCTGGCGAACTCATTTTACCTGTATGGCAGATTCTGGTAGTGTCATTCTTGTCACTCATCAAGCTTACATGTATGTAGTGAAAATTTGGGAGACTTTTCAGACTTAAATAATATTAAGTGAAGAGCGTACTTAATGGTGGTATAGTGAAGGTGTGGAAAGAGAGGTTGGAGGTGGACTTGAGTACACGGGCTCCCAGTAGACATCCAGGTATGTCAGCCAACACTCAACACTGTGCCCTGTGGAATACAATTAATTGTGAGCTAGCTCACCTGCATCTACAGCCTTCTCATGAATTGTTCCTCCCCAACAGTGTCTACTACTGCTGCGCCTCAGAACCTTCTCACCTTGAGAGGCAACATGCTCTTACCTCTTCCCATGCACTCCCATACCGTCATTCTGCCATGGCTTTCAGCAATGCCTAGCCTTTTCAACATCCTCCCCTGGCTTCTAGCTCCTCCCTTACTCCTATTTTGTACTGACCTCCTAACCCATCAGTATCTCTTGTAGTTTAGCCTGTGGTTTACAGTCTTCTCCCAATTTATTTAAAGCCATGTCTTCTTAACCTTAATACATTTTTTACAGGGTTCTCTTTTTATTTTGCACTGAACCCTGAAAAATATGTAGCTGATCCTGACTCTTCCCTTAGCTTCTGACTCTACATTCTGTTTTTCCTGCATCTCTAACCCCTCTTTTCTATTCCACCACTCACTAGATTCAGTTTATGATGGTTCACCCACCTCACCTCCCTCCTTTGCTAGTCTCACCAATGGCTTCAGCTTTTACTTCATCATATCCTACACAAATATGTTACCTGAATCCTACACTTCAAATCTGTTGCCACCCATAATCCAGGTGTTTCCACAAGAATGTTCAGGAAGCACTTCACACTTAACATGCCCAAAAAGGAATTCAGCCTCTACTTGTGTTTTTCTCACTCGCTTAACTTTATATTTTCAAGATTCACTTATGCTGCTGCATATAGCTATAGTTATTTACTTTCACTCTTCTACAGTATTTCGTTATATGAGCAAATTTCAATTTACTTCTCCTTTTTTACTTCTGCTTGTTTACCTTGAGATAGATATTTGGGTTGTTTTGGCAGTTTTATTTGTTGTTATGTGCATACGCACGTATGGAAGAGGAATTTTCCTTAGGTTATAAAACTAGGAGTCAAACTGCGGTATTGCGGAGTACACACAAATCCAGTTTTACTTGGCAATACCAAACTGTTTTCAAAGTGGTTGCATCAGTTTACACACACTCCTACCCACAGGGCATGAACTGCCTTGTTGCTGCATACCCTTACTGACACACCACATTATCAGATTAGAACTTGTAAATGTGTTCGTATCCAAATATGATTTTTATTTTTATTTTCCTGATTATGAATGAGAATGAGCATCTTTCATGTGTTAATGATATATAAAAAGCATCCTATTTTACAGTGCTTTATAATCAAAAAGTATGTTTTTTTAATTAAAATCTATACCTCAACCAGCTGTTGTCAGTACAAGCACACCTGATATTATTGTGCTTTGTTTTACTGAGTTTCACAAGATGGAGGATCTTACCTTCGATCTTCTGCCAAAACAAAACTGCGAACTGCCCTGCCGCCAGACCCGCTTTATTGCACTGGTCTGAAACTGGCTCTCATTTTCTCTGAAGCGTGCTGTATAGAAACGTTTTTCGGCGAGCCCTGAAGAACACTAAAGATTTGCAGTCCTGTCCACACTTAGATGGTAACCAGTTTCAAACAATTACACTTTGGGATTCGGTTAAGTAATACTCTCTCAGGACGATGATGTTCTGCAAAACAAGCTCTGCGCAACTGACTGAGGCTGTTAAACCTCTCTGTGCGTGCAGTTGCTCAGCAACACGGGCAGAGGCTAGCTTTAGGAGTATGAACAATATGGAAGAAAGAATTCTCGTCCCACACAGTATTACCCATCTCCTCACCCAGTAAGAACAAGAGCTAGGGGAGAAAACGCAAGTATGGATTGGTGAAGAGCCTACTCCATTCAGGTAAGAACACGTGGAAGCCATGGGAAGCAGAGGTACCCTGCCATCCCCAGCCCAGCCCGATCTCACCTCTCCCGGACACTTCCCCACACACTTTCTGGAGTTCCCCAGGCATGTTCTTCTCATAAGTCATTGCTTCCTGTCTATCATTACCTAAATATTTTACATTAGGGAAGACTAAGTATCTTGAGGCAAGGGATGTCCAAAATTGTGCTGAGGTTAATTAAATTACAAAATACACATGGCCATGCATTTCAGTTTCCTGAATTAGATCAGATGTCAATTCAATCTGACAGACATTTTTTAAGCAGCTACTATGTCCAACAAGAATATGATAAAACTCTTGCCACTTAGTAAGAAAACTTTATAAACCAAGAACGAGAAAGGATTTCATAGCACTTAACTCTGAAATAGAAAAATCACTAGCAAGCCACACCCTAATTGCATCATGTGTTTGTGCAATATATTTAATAAAATGCTATTTTTAATAAGTCTCTTCCTCATTTTTTAACCAACATCTACTGTGAGAAAATTAGACTTGACATTTCTTTCACAAGACCCTTGGTAATTCACAAGTATTGCTCTAGTGCTTTCTTCTCTAAACTAAAAATAATAATAATAGAATTTATTGAGTTCATACTATGTGCCAAGAATTATAGAAATTGTTATATGCATACCATCTCATTTAAAGTGTCACACCCTGGCCGTGTGGTCCAGTTGGTTGCAACATCATTCCATGCACTGAAAGGTTGTTTGACACTCGGGACACATGCCTAGGTTGCCTCCTGTTGCAGTGTCTACAGGAGGCAACCAACTGATGTTCCTCACATTGACGTTTCTCTCTCCCCCTCTCTCAAATCAATGGAAACATGTCCTCAGGTGAGGACTTTTAAAAAAATAAGAATAAATACAAAATAAAAATAAAAAAGCATCACAATTACCCAATGAGGTAATCCTCTTTGCTGCTGCTGTTGCTGTTGTTTTAAGTATAATTCCCATACAATAAAGAGTACATATTTAAAGTGTACAATTTGATAAATTTTAAGATGTATGTATATCCCCCTAAAACCATTACCACAGTAAAAAAAATGAACCTATTCATCACCCCACAAAGTTTCCTCATTACCTTTCGCAATCCTCTGTCACTCCTTGTTCTCTCCCCCCTTCTCATTCCAACAAAATACTGACCTGTCCCTTCAGATTAGTTTGCATTTCTAGAATTTTAAAAAATGGAATCCTTCAGCATGTACTCTCTTTTTCTGGCTTCTTTACTCAGTGTAATTATTCTGAGATTCACCCATGCTGTTGTATTTATTAATAGTTCATTTATCTTTATTGCTTCGTTTAACATTCCATTGTCTGGATATTCATTTACCTGTGATGTTTGACTTGTTTTCAAGTTTGGGCTATTACACATAAAACTGTTACCAATTTCTACACACAAATTTTGGGGCCTTATGCTTTCCTTTCTCTTGCATAAACATCTAGGAGTAAAAGGACTTCGGTTACATTGTAAGTATATATTTAACATTTTAAGGATATGCTAGTACAATTGTTGCTATAACAAATGATCAAAAACAGAGTGACTTAAAGCAACACAAATTTATCTCCTACAGTTTTAGAGGTCAAAAGTACAAAGACAAGATGTTGGCCAGGCCTGTTCCCACTGGGACAGGGGAGAATCCGTTCACTTTCCATTTTTAGCCAATAGATTGCCCGCATTCTTGGCTCGTGCCGTTTTTCAGGACACCCTAACTTCCTACCTCTGTGACCAAATCTCCCGCTACTGACTGGCCCTCATGCCTCTCTCTAACAGGAACTTTTGTGAGTCTGTTGTACCCACCTGGATAATTCAGGAAAACCTCCTGGATCCCCAAGATTTTTCATTTAATAATCTCTACAAAGTCCCTTTACCATGAAAAGAAACATATTTACAGATTCCAGGGATTATCTAAGATAATGAACACGTTTGAGGGGCCATTATGTGACCTATTAATCTGTCTTCCAAAGAGTTTATGTCAATTTAAATTCCCATAAGCAAAATGAGAGTTCTAGTTTCTCCACACCCTTACCAACATCTGTCGTTTTTAATGTACGCTATTCTAATAGGTTTATATTAGAATCTCATTGTGATTTCAATGTGTACATGTGGGATAGCAAATGACATAGAAAATCTTTTCATGTTCTTATTTGACATTTCTAAGTCTAAAGTGAAGGTGTCTCTTCAACTCTCTTTCCATTTTGATTGGGTTTTATCATTTTTTATTGTTGAATTTTGAGAGTTCTTTACACATTCTGAATATAAGTGTGTCAAATATAAATTGCAAATATGTTATGTTAATCTGTGGTTTGTCTATTTGTTTTCTTAACAGTGTCTTTCAAAAGACAGATGTTTTTAACTTCAATTAAGTTCAATATATGAATTTTTCTTTTATAGATTGGGCTTTTGGTGCTATATCTAAAAAACCTTTGCCTAACCTCATGTTTAAAAGAGTTTCTTTTATGTTTTACTCTAACATTTTATAGTTTTACTTTACTTTTAGGTCTGTGGTTCACTTGGAATCAACATTTGTTTATGGTGCACATATGAACTGAAATTCTTTGTTTCCATATAAATATCCAGTTGTTCTAGTTGGTTAAAAAAACATCCCTTTTTTACAGAATTGCCTTTGCACCTTCATATGTCAGATCTACTTTTTGGACTCTCTGTCCTATTAAAATACATTCATCTATTTGCCTATCTTTATGCTATCATTACACTGTCTTGATTACTAAAATTTATAATTATACTTGAACTCAGATAATCTTAGTTCTCTTACTGTGTTCACCCCTGCTATCTCACTATCAGTGGCCCAGTTCGGCTGATCAGATCTGGGTCTTATATTTAAAAATATCCTCTTCTCCATTCCCACTACTACTACCCTGCTCTCATTACATCTACATAAACTAGGGCAATGCACTTGTCCTTCAGTCATTCTGCTTTTCCAAAGCATAGTCTCATTTGCGCTAATGTAATCTGGGAGTGCAGCTCTGAGCAAATACACTTCCTTGATCAAGTGTTTTTGACTGTCAAAAACTTCTTAACTTCCTAGTGGGTGAAATGTCACAGACTAGCTTTCTACTTCTGTTTCCTAAAACACTTCATCCTACTCCCAAGACCTAAACCCAATTGAAACACTCTCTGTTTCCAAAAAGAATCAGTGCTTTCTTACCCTAAGCTTCCAGTTCATTTATACTAGTTCTTTTTCTGAAATTCCCTCCTTTATGCCCTAATTTTATCCTTTCTTCAAAACCAGATAAAATTCACCTTCTTAATTAAGCTTTCCTATTATGTTCAAATCTGGAAATATGTTATCAATACACTTAATCCCACAATGCTTTATGTGTCATTTTTTTTATTTTTTATATTGTATTACAGCTAATTCTATATTTGTTTCCCTTAGCAGATTGTAAAGTTCTTAACATTCAAATTTCCTTTGCATCCTTCATGATGCCTACATGGCAGATGCTAAAAGTAATCAATAAGAACATAATGCTGAATTAATCAGTCAATTTACCAAATTCCATATTTTATGAAGGGAAAAAAACTGATGTGTGAGATGGATCCCTTGCTCTCTAAAATAACTACAATGCAAGGGAATGTGAAAAATGCTGTGGTTGAAGAGACAATCAATGCTCTGAGGAAGTCTTCCTTAGAGTGAGAATTGGGGGAGCCTTCTTGAATTCTTTGGCAGGATTTTGTAAGCACAGATACAAAGGAGTGCATTCCAAGTTCAATATTTACAAAAGCATTGAGGGACAGAAGAGGATTAGGTGTTCTGAGAATAATGGGCAGAACGGTTTCACCAAGGAGGGAGTTCATGCTGGGGATACTAAGAGACGGTGCTGGAAGATGCAGGTTAGGGTCAGGTTATGTAATCTTTGTCCTGCTGATGGGTGAGACTGGTGGCAACAACGAGGAAGCTGGGCTTCACTAACATCAAAATCGTCAGGCACTCATTTGGCCATGGTGACTGTGAGTGTTTTCCCATTCTCCCACAAGTTCCTATGGCAACATGTTAGCTTACAATAGTCAGTTAAAGATTTTCTTTGTTCTCAGTTTACACATTTGCTTATTTATTCAAACATTCATTTAAAAACCTACTGTATTCCAAACATTGTACAAGACCCTAAGGATTTCAGGATGAATAGCCATGCCTCCAACACCAGGAGCTTCACATTTCAGTAAAATAACAAATTAGTTGTTTTCTGACTAAAACTGTTATGTAAATGACATGAGGTCTTATTTTGGGTACAACCTAAGTATGTTTTGTGATCCATCTGTTTTGCTTTGCTTTGATTGCTTATGGGGCTTGTCAGTTAATATATATTATTTTACAAAAAAGAAGGGAGCTAGTGATTTTGATTTTGATTTTAACAAAAGGACATCAAAAAAGATGTTCACCCCATATAAAGACTAATAGATCTTTATGATTAAGAAATTTACTTACAAAAAAAGCTTATTTATTATCTTCTCCATGCAGTAAATTACCAGAAATGTTTCACCCATAAGTATATTCTTCAATTTGTGGCTAGTATAATGTCCTAAAATATTCAGACCTTATTTAATCTAGAAATTCTAGCAGTTTTGGAGGCAGCAATACCACTTAGAACTTTTTTTCAGACCACAGTTACAGTAAATGATAACTGAGGTCCCTCCAACATCTAACCTAACCAACAAACTATTAAGTAATGCTCCCAAATTATTTTTTGTCTTGCTGGGGAAGAGGAAGAAGACTGGATTAGGGATTTTTCTTCTTGGATTCTTCATGACCTCAGAAGCTTAAAACATCACTTATACTACTCTCACATGAAACTGCTGACACCACTCTTTTGGTACCCATTAGCTTCCTCTTTCCACTCATCATTTCCTCTTTAAAAGTTGTTTTCTATTAGAGTAAATACTTTTTTTCATATAATAGTTTCACTTTTAAAAGGTAGCAGATAAGCTGGCCAACAAGCTGACATAGCTATCAAGTGGAAAATCAAATCACTAGCAATAGCAAGTTTCACATGCAATATCTTCTTCCCCACTAAAATAATAACTAAATATTTTTTTGAACTACAACTTAATCATGGCTTTAATAACTGCTGCTGAGAGAGAGTGAGATATTTAACAGGGGTGTTATAAAAGGTCCAAAGAATACTCGTCAGGATCCTACTGGATTATTCAGATGGCACAAGGTAATCTGAGGGGAAATAGGGTCAGCAAGAAACCTGGAATACTAACTATCAGGGAAATGCAAATCAAAACCATAAGTTATTGCCTCAGACCTGTTAGAATGGCTATTATCAAAAAGGCAAGAAATAACAAGTGTTGGCGAAGATGTGGAAAAAAGGGAGCCCTTACGCACTATTGTTGAGAGTGTACACTGGTGCAGCCACTGTGGAAAACAGGATGGAGGTTCTTCATAAGGTTAAAATGGAATTACTATATAGTCTAGCCACCCATTTCTGGGTATTGAGCTGAAGAAAATAAAAATACTAACTCAAAAAGATATCTGTAACCTTATTGTTCAGTGAAGCATTATTTATAACAGCCATAACATGGAAGCAAGGCATGAAAGCATCCTAAGTGTCCACAAATGGATGAATGAGTAAAAAAAATATGGTGTGTGTGTGTATACATATGTAGATAAATAATGGAATATTATTCAGCCATTAAAAGAAGGAAATCCTGCTATTTGTGACAACACAGACAGACTTTGATAGCATTATTGCTAAGTGAAATAGTTCAGGCAGAGAAAGACAAATACTGTATCTTCTCACTTATATGTGGAATCTTAAAAAAAAAACCTCATATTTACATATAGAGAACAGACTTGTGGTTGCCAAAGGCAAGGGTCAGGGGTAAGCAAAGTGGGCGAAGGTAGTCAAAAGGTACAAACTTCCAGTTACAATAAATAAGTCCTGGGGATGGAATATACATCATGGTGATGATTACTTATACTCTATTATCTGTTTGAAAGTTGCTAACGGGGGTGTCAAACTCATTTTCACCAGGGGCCACATCAGCCTCGTGCTTGCCTTCAAAGGGACGAATGTAATTTTAAGACTGTGTAAATGTAACTACTCCTTAACTAGGGGCAAGGAGCTTGGCACTAGGTGCCACGCTGGATAAAACAAGGTGGACTAGATTCGACCCATGGGCTTTGTGTTTGCCACCTGTGTGCTAACAGAATATATCTTAAAAGTTATCACAAGAAAAAAATTATAATTAAGTATAGTAATGAACATTAACTAGACTTATTGTGGTGGTTATTTCATAATATATACATATATCAAATCATTATATTGTACACCTGAAACTAATGTAATATTACATGTCAACTATATCTCAATAAAATAACAATTAAAAATTTGTTATTTTTAGAATCTCTAGGTTTATGACCCATTGTTTTCCAGAAAATCTCACATAAACCAGGATATAAAATGGACATGCATCATACATTTAACACTTGTACTATATGAGATAAAATCCCAATACCTCACTTAGAGGCATTGTCTACTCTGAACTAGAGAACATGTACGTGACAAGGAAAGAAGAAACCTGAGAGGTACCTTAGAAACCTTAGAGGTACCAAAGCATCTTAGATCCTTTGCTGCTTTGTCTGAGCCTCTTTATTACCTCTATACATGAAATTATTAGTAAAACTTGAGACTGGCTAATATTTCTGATTCTTGTGAGACAATTTGACCAATATGATCTTTTGTTTAAGCTCACAGTCCTTAGAAAGAAAGTCTTATGCTGGTTACCACCCTTGGTAGGGCAGAAGAATGAGAAGGAAGATTTCATGACATGGAGAGAAAAAAACAGATGGATTTTTCATAAACTTTTAATGCTGATGGTTTTAAATCCCTAAAATTCCCAGATATGATGAGAGTCCATACCCATCTGCCAACTCTGGAGGCCTTCACCATGTGCTCACAAGAAAGACTGGAGTCAGTGCAGAGGAACTGCAAGAGAATGCCCTGAGGCCCACCGATGAGGACTCTTCAGTATCTGAGGGAAGAGCAGAAAAACTAAGAGAAATCCTCCAGGCACTCTAGGTCTTCATTAAGGTTGAAGAAGTGATCATCTGTATCTGATATGGGGCAAAAGACCCAGGAAAAGCCCCATGAGATGCAAGCATGTGGGGACTGCTGAAGTCTGAGAGCGAATGGGAGAACTGAAAGAAACCTTTCAGGAACTCTAGATCTTACACTGAGGACAAGCTGCAGCAGTCTATAGCTGAAAAAAGGGCAGAATAGCTGACAGCACCCCTCTGTGAGGGACTGATACAAGGGATCTGATCAAGTCTGATGCCAGGGCTGAAGAACTGAGGAAAACATTCTGGGCCCTCTGGGCCCCACACTGAGTACAAGGCAGCAACCCCCTGTGTTGAAGAAAGCAATACAACTGAAAGAGATGCTCTGACACACAGGCATATAGGGCCTCCTGAGGGCAAGGAAGGAAAGATCCAAGCATTTAGACCCCACGCCTGTGGCAGGGAAGGTTTTATCTCATCCTCAAATAATTTCAGCCATTGGTGAACTGGATCGAACTAAAGTAACCACTAAATCCAAACCCACTTCAACTACAGACTAGATCAACTTAGTACCTTAGTGATATGATCAAAAACAAACCCCCCAAAATGTGACTTTTGTGAGTAAAATATTACTTCCTTAAAGATCTATTGTTTTTTACACTCAGAGTCTGAAATTGAATCAAAAATTAAGAGACACGCAAGGAAGAAAGGTCATGTAACCCATCCCTAAGAAAGTGTTATAGATTGAATTGTGTGCCTCCAAAATTCATACATTGAGACCTTAGCCTACAATGTGATTGTATTTTGTAATTAAGGTTAAATGAGGTCATATTATTTGATAGGATTAGTATCCTCATAAAAAGAGAAAAGACACCAGAGACCTTACGCTCTCTTAAAGCAAACAGAAGAAAGGCCATGTGAGAGAAGGAAGACTCACCACCAACAATCCTGCTGGCATTTTGATCTTGGCCTTTCTCCCAGCCTCAAGAACTGGGAGAAAATAGATGTCTGTTGTTTAAGCCATCCAGTCTGTGGTTTATTATAGCACTGAGCCGACCAACACAGTGAGGAAATAGTCAATAAAGTTATATCCACATATAAATCAGAGGTTATAATTATTAGGGAGGGATTTTAAAATACCTATAATAAATATATTCAAGAATTTCACAAAAAGGAGAACAATAAGCATGTACAGATGAGAAATTTCAGCAAAGAGATGGATACTATATAAAAAGCTAATAAAAATGGTAAAAATAAAATTAGCAAAATAAAGATAGTTTTCCATGGGTTTATCAGCAGGCTGGACACATCAGAAGAAAAAAATCACTGGACAGAAAGTAATTATCAAAACTGAATCATAAAGAGAAAAAAAGAGTGAAACAAATGGAACACTGAATTGAACTAACAAGGAAAACGGGGACAGGTTCATAGATAGAGAGCAGGACGACAGCTAAGAGAGTGAGGTTACTGTGTGGAGGGACTGAGCAAAAAGGATAAAAGACTCATGGACATGGACAACTGTGTGGTGATTGCTGGGGGGAGTAGAGTATAAAAGAACTAAATGGTGATGGAAAAAATATAATAAAAATTTTTAAAAAGAAATATTTGGAGTCTTAGAAGAAATCAGAAAACATTTAAAGAAAAAATGGCTCAAAATTTCTCAAAACTGACAAACAATATCAGCCCTCAAATCTAAGAAGCTCAGTGTCCTCAAGCAAAGTAAATAAAACAAAGCCATATGTAATTATACATCATAGCCAAACTGCTAAAAAACAAAGATAAGCAAAAAGTCTCAAAAGCAACAAAAGAAAAAAAAGGATACATTATCAATACATACCAGGGAAGAATAATTAGAATAATTAGAATAATGGTTGACTTATCCAAGATAATGGAATCCAGAGGACAATGGGATATTTTATAAACGCTTGTCATTAACTTAGCATTCTAAAACCAGAAAAACTGTTCATCAAAAGTGAAGGTGAGCCCTGGCTGCTGTGGCTCAGTGGACTGAGTGCAGGCCTGCAAACCAAGGCAATGTCGGTTCGATTCCCAGTCAGGGCACATTCCTGGATTGCGGGCCAGGTCCCCAGTAGTGGGTGCACAAGAGGCAACCACACATTAATGTTTCACTCCCCCTCTTTCTCCTTCCCTCCCCCTTCTCTAAAAATAAATAAATATTTTTTAATTGAAGGTGAAGTAAAGATATTCTCTGACACACAAAAATTCAAAAAATAAATCCCCAATACACTTGTATTATTAAAAAAATGCTAAATGAAGTTTTATAGGCTGAAAGGCAATGACACCAGATAGAAATCCAGTTCTGTAAGAAGGAATGAGAAACACCAGAAAGGGTAAATAAGTTGGAAAATATATAAGACTTTTTAAGACATTATTCACACAAACACTTTTAAATCTTTTAAAAAAGTATTGTTTATTAAAATAAAAATAATAACACTATTGTAGAGTTTATTGTCTATGTAGAAATAAAATATATAACAACAAAAGCAAAAAGGCAAAGGTAGAAGTTGTGAGGGGTTTACAAAGATGTGTAAATTTTACAATAGCACTAGTGAGAGGATAAGGCCATACTCCTACAGCAAAGAATTATACATCTTACAAACAACAAAGTGTGCTGTTCTACTGAACCATAGTAGAGATAAAGAGCTTGTTCCTGGAACAATGAGTGAACAACTGATCAGAACTGCTGATCAGGCTGTTGGACCCACAGAATCATAACGTCAGAGGGCCCAGCAGCAGGCCATCATAAAACGCAAGTGGAACATCTGAGATTGAGCTTGAACAAGGCCTGAGGGTCTAAGCAACCTGCACAAGCTACCTAGCTTAGCTCTGAACATCCCTGTCACCCATGACTACTGCACAAGTTCATAAACATGGCCGCATCATAACAGTTAACTTTACGACTAGCTCACTATGGTTAATTTTATATGTCAGCTTAACTGGGCCACAGACGCCCAGGTAGTTGGTTAAATATTATTCTAGATGTCTCTGTGAGGGTGTTTTTAGATGAGATTAAGATTTAAATTGCTAAAGTGAGTAAAGCTGATTGCTTGCTCTCCATAATGTGGGCGGGCCTCATTCTATCAGTTGAAGGCCTGAATAGAACTAAAGCCTGACCCTCCCTGAATAAGAGAATTCTCCTGCCTGGTGTCCTTCCAACTGGGACATCTTCTCTTCCTAATTCTACAGTAACTTCTGGCCCTTGGACTCAAAGTGGAAATGGGTTCTGCAGATTTTAGATTTGCCAGCCTCCATAATATCAGGAACCATTTCCTTTTTAAATCTTTTTATATACATCTTGTTGGTCCTGTTTCTCGAGAGAACACTGACTAATATACTCATGAAGAGGAAAAAGCCCAAGCGTGGTCCATGGTTGGGTTGGCTCAATATGTGGGTGTAAGCCAAAGTAGACATTGTCTGAAATATATCCCCATTCAAGTGTGGCCCTGAAAGAGAGTGATACAAGGAAATCCTCCCATTGGGCCAAGCTTTGGGTGGTACTAACAGTTATCTGCTTGAGGGGTAAAAAGGTGTGGCCAGTAGGAAATGGCTTAGCATAGCTGATAAAGGTCCTGAAAGGAGAAAGTCCAAAAGACTGTGATCAAGGAAATCTGTAGTAGGAGTATGTGGTTGGACATGTGGAATGAGATTCAAAGTCTGAAGGCTTAGTATTGCATATGATCCATGAAGAGAATTTATGACAGTAAAGGCACCAAACACACAGGTAGACAAAACTGACAGTTGACATCAGTCAGCTTCAACATTGGCCACCTCTTGCGATGGAAACATGGGTAGCCATGGTGGCAGAAATGGAGACTATACAATGGCTGAAAAGTTATAGCTGCCACCAAATCTACCTGCCAATAACAGAGATCAACTCTGAATCCCTGTTATAGCACTCTTAGTGAGACTGTCTGTGGTAGCTTGTCTCCAATACAGCCAGCATTAATTCCCTCCTTCCCTTTGTGAATGCCATTGCCCCCATCAAGAGATGGAGTCTATTCCTCTCTTCTCTTAAACCCAGGCTCAGCCTTAGTGACATGGTTGCCAGTAGAAATATGTATATTCAGAAAGTTCTAATGCCAGGTTGTAAAATGCCTTGTAGCACTGGCCAGTGGATCAGTTGGTTGGAGCATCACCCCCTGCACCAAAATGTTGCAGGTTTGATCATCAGTTGAGATATACATGAGAGGCAACTACTTGATCTCCCTCTCTCTCTCTCTCTCTCTCTCCCACACACCCACCCCTCTAAAATCAATAAACATACCCTCAGGTAAAGTTTGTTTTTAATTTTAAAGCCTTGCAACTGTCACCTGGACCTCTTTGAGTGCTCTTTCTTGAAACTTTTGCTTGAAAGAAACTCGCTATCAAATAAGAAGTCAGTCTAGTAAGCCAAAGCAGCCCCAGCTAGTCTCTGCCCTGCCACTTCTTCTGTTATCCTAGGCCCTCCCTTCCTTCACTCTCTTCAGCTTTAGTAAACTTACTCTCAAAATTAAAAAAAAAAAAAGAAGTCAGACATCTACCTTAAGAATATCATGCTGTAAGAAGACCAAACCACCTGGAGAAATCTTAAAGAATGAGATATCAGAGAGAGAGTGAGAGAGAGAGAGAGAGAGAGAAGCTGAGGTACAGTGAGACATCAGGCATCTGAGAAAGAAGCCACCTTAGAAAGCAATCCTGTAGCGTCTGACAACCCAGCTGATGCCATGTGTATCAGAGATATACTGGCCAGCTGAGTCCTTGCTGAATTCCTAACCTAAGAACTCATGATTAAAATAAAATTGTTATTTTACACTGCTAAGGTATGGAGTGGTTTATTAAAACCAACCAGCCAATATTAGATTATCTTGGACAAAGCAATAAATTATTTGAATAGTAATATGCAAATATTCCAGGTAAGAATTAGCCTTTCCTATTTGCAGGTCTGAGAGCTTAGAGAGTATTTGACCCTCTGTCCCAGCACCTCACATAACTTCAGTTCAAATAAAGGAAAAAACAGCAAAGAGGTACAGGAGTTAGCACATGACCATAGATTCTACTACCCAAACCCCATTCTGTACCAAGCAAAATCAGCTAAAATGCCAGAGAGGAGGTAATACCTTGCAGTGATAGGGGTGTCATGCATTAGCATGCAGTACTTTAAGTAATTGGCCTTTATATGGTTCCTAACATAATTCCAATGGTCAGAATATATGGCTCAAAGAACCAAGAACTGGAAGCACAAATAAATGGTCACACTGACCATCACTCCTGGTGACCTACTTGAGGAGTTTCCCCAAGTTGTTGGAGAAGCTTCCTGCTGTTGCAACTCAGGGCTCTGCAGGTTTAGGGGTCTCAGTTTCCACAGGGGAAACATCCACCTGCAGACACAGAAAAAATCCCATTGATTACATGGCACCTCTGCTTTCTGAGCCCTTAGCTTCTCATTCCAAGATAGCCACAGACAATGAAAGGAGCCATTTGATGTGGGCTGCCTAGCAAGGGGATATTTCTTTGAGTGAGGTGGCTCTCTTCAGGAATCCTAAAGAGGACCTGTGTTCAAGGCTGAATGCTGACAACATTCCCAGAAGCTAGAGAAATAAGACTTTCTATCTAGTGGGAGGATCTGGGCAGTGCATCACACTAGTGTCTATCCAATTCACTCTGTATTTGAACAAAGTAATAAGAGGGAACTTCTGTTTCATATTTGTACTTAACCTCAGTAAAATTCCTAGTAGCTGCAAAAGTAAAGCCCAGAAATTTTGTTTGAGCTTTTGTTGTAGAGATTGAAAACGTTAGTGAAAAACAAAGGGTTTTTAACTGACAGATGGAACAGAGTAAAATGTCCAGAAACAGGCCCAGACATATAAAATCAATTGGTGACTGACAAAGGTGACACTGTGGTTCAGTAGAGAAAGGAGTCATATTAACACATAGTGCTGCGTAACCTGTACTTCCAAATGAAAAACAATGCATTTTGTCCCTCACCTCACATATGGATTATAGATCTAACTGTAAAGCTAAGATTTTAGAGGAAAACTAGTTGTTACACATTTATCATCACATGGATACCCCACTCTCCCTCCCAGGCACTTTCCACCCTTGTCCCTCCCTGCTCCTTCTGCCTCAGCTGATAAACACTGAAAAACTCGTACTATCAGAAGGGAAAAGTCAGATCTTCTGTCAAACAATAAACTTGCCTGAACTTGTACATTCTCTATTTTCCCTCATTAATATAGAAGCTCTACCCCTGTCCTATCAAAGGATAAACAGACAAGTACATGAAAATAAATAAAAACACTTCATTTTTATTCTAAGTCCTCTTTCTGTACCTCATTTTCCTCACCTGTGAAAAGTAAAATTGGTAATAATTCCTTTGTCATTGGATCATTATGAGTATTAAATTAATGATGTGTGAAATACTTAAAATATTGCCTGGCTCAAAGCAAACATTAAGTAAAGGTTATTTACTACTCTACCGGGCCCAATATTTTGAGGAGCTTGACTATATTTGTGGTCTGCACTTCCTCACCACTCATTCAGCCTTCAAAGCAAAAATCAAATAACATAGCACCCATGCAAAACCTCTCTAAAGTCTTCTCATTGTGGGATAAAATATTAATTTTCATGTGGGATAAAATATTAATCCTTTACCATATATTCTACAAGGCCTCATGTGATCTGACCCCTGGTCATCATAAATTTTCTCTAAATTTTCCCATTCTGTTCAATCACTATAGTTCAGATAAAATGACATTTCTTATTTCCCACCAGCATTCCAAGGTTATTCGTACCTCCATGATTGTTGTTTTCTCTTTAAATACCTACTCTTATAAGCTACCATGAAAGTCGAGATCTTGTCTGATTTCTCACCAGTGAATCCCCCAACACTCAGAACAATGTCTGATATATACTAAGTACTCAAAGAACATTTGTGTTGACCTCAAGAATCAGCTCATGAAAACCCATTCTAATCTGGCTGTTTTCCACATCAAGCCAATGAAGCTGCTTTAGGATTCCAAATCTAGTAGTCACATCTCTCCACACATGTTATTCCTCTTCCCTGGTAGTCCACAATTCGTTCTAGGAAACTCTCCTCTTTGGGTTTTTGTGAAACCCTCTTTTTTGGTTTTTCTCCAATCCCACTGTGTTTTCTTCTGTTAGGAATCCTCTGTAGGATCCACCTCCTCCCTGGATATGTAAGTTTTCAGTGCCACAGGACTGGGTCCCAGGAGTCCTCTCTCCCTAGATGACACGTGTAATATGTGACAGACAACATGCTGCTTCAGTAAAGAAACTGCTGTGAACAATTTCAGTTAGAAGGTAAGGAAAAATTCTGGCTTTTTTTTTTTATCCCAAATGGAATTTCTAGTAAGACAAATCTTCAAAACAGGTAAAATGACTTTTCTTCATGTGCAAGATGAAACAGGGAAGTCCCATATCAATTCATGTGTGCCCTTGCCTTTGCAACTTTGTGCTATTCTCAGGCTGGTTGTCTACCCTGTAGCCTGAGTATTGCTTCTCTGCTCTGCCCAGGCTTGCTGCCTGCTCTTCCTCTCTGTCACTCGCCCACTCCCAGAGCCTCTGTTCTCACACTACACCCTGTCTGTAACTCCTGTTTGTAATATCTATCATGTGCTTGCTGCAGGCACACACAGGCAGGGTAGGACAGCAAGGTGATCTTGCGTGAGATGAGGAAGAGCAATTAACATTTGTACATTTTATTACATGGCCACAGATCACCTCCCTGAATAAATTTAATTCATTCATCATACTTTCTGTCATTCATTTGCCACTTCTGCATGTTCCCCTCCACCAGTCACTGTACCCTTCCTTCAGAGTTTAACCAGACATACTTGACTTGCCACTGAGCCACACCATGTCAGAAATGAAAAAGAAAGACCAAAAGAAGCAAATAAGCCATGGTACATTCATTTCTCACATTTTCTTTCTGCCACCTCAAATACTGCTTAATCTATAAAAATCAGGACCATGCGTTTTTTTAAGAGTATCACCTTAAAAAACACAGAAAGGGTCTTAAAATCATTACTCTGAATAAAAATATTTGATTCACTGTTCACAGGCAGAGAATTCTATAGCTTCAATTCTCTCAAACATTTTTTGTTTAGTAATCTATATATGTTTCCTTTTGCCTGGTACCATCCTTTTATTAGTATAGATGACAAATGAAAGGGGGGAAATATTCTCAGGAACTATTCTCGGAATGGGTACTTGCCTGGACTGATGAATATCATAATTAGAAAGCTGATCATTGATGAGTAAAGATATGTCTTCACCAAGAGAAACTGCCAAAGCTCTTAGGACTTAAAACTCTAGAAAACAATGGTTAGCAATAAAAAAAATAATGATCTAAATTATCATTTGATTTACAACATCATTCCTGTTCATCTTTTGTTCCAGCATCTTCTGAACTACCTCAGCAGAAAGAAATTGTAAATTATTTGCAAGTTCTGGTATACCTAGCTCACCTCCTGGAAGTAGTAAGGCTGTAGCTCAGGAAGTGGACTTGTCTATTTCCTTCCTCCTATTTCAGCACTTAGTACAAGGAAGGATTGCTTAATGGTTTGCCTTTCCAGAGGGATAATGCAGAGTCATGTTATATCAGATTTCTAAAGGCAAACCAAGGCTAATAATGCACAAAACATAAGCCAAATATCCCCTAAGGAACAAATAAAAAGAACAAGAGAAGTGACCGTAGACCACAGATTTAAACAAATTCATGGAGAATGGAAAATGGATGAAGGAGTGGTAACTGGCTTAATTTAGTATAGGACAGTGAATTCTAAATACCTATAGTGATGACAATAAAGAGAAACAAGCTTATCCACTCCACACATTGGAATTCCCTATTCAGTAGTCGGTCCCCCCACCACCCACAAGCCTATAAACTCCTCCTGATGGCAGGATGAAATCTGCCTTAAGTTTTTAATCCCAGAACCTAATATAAGGCTTGGTTGATAACAAGAGCTCAAGAAGTATTTGTGAGTGAACAGAGTGAATATATTAATTTTCTAATTTATCTACTGATAGGCCTATTAATACAGCCTTTAAAATCATTTTCTACTCTCAATATTTTTTCTCAGGGAGCTCTTCTAACATTATAGCTTTATCATTTAGACAGAATTTATAAAACAAATTAGCAATAGACAATAAAGAGAAAGTTTTAGCATGGTATAATATTTTACTAGCTTTCTTTTGCTACTATAACATATAACCTAAACTTAGTAGATTAAACCAATATAAATTTTTGTCTTACAGTTCTGGAGGTCAGAAGTTCAAGCTGGTTCTCACTGATTTAAAATCCAGGTGTCAATAGACTATCATGTGCTTGCTGCAGGCACACACAGGCAGGGCAGCACAGCAAGGCAATCAGGCATGGGATGAGGAAGAGCAATTAATATCTCTGCATCTGCAGGCTCTAGGGGAGAATCCATTTCCTTGCCTTTTGCAGCTTCTAGAGACCACCCACATTCCCTTTGTCCGTCTTGAAAGCCAGCAACAAGGATGACTTACTCTCAGTTGCATCTATGCGACCCTGTTCTATCATCACGTATCTCTCTGACTGAGCTATAAAAGGGACTCTTTTAAAGAAATATGTAATTAGATTGGACTCATCTAGACATCCACGAAAATCTCACATCAAGATCCTTACTTTCACCACATCTGCAAGGCTCCTTTTCATATGTAAAGTGATACAATCACAGTTCCCAGATTAGGACATGGATATCTTTGGGGAGCTACTATTTTACTGACCACAATTATATTCCAGTCAAGTAAAATTGGACTGTATGAGGCAGATGTCCTCATCCCTTCTTAAAAGGACCCTGTTCCCCTGAAGCAAGTTCACTGTCAGCCATTCTGACCGTGGGATGGAAATTCCTTCATAAAATAAATCATAAGATACTAGCTTAGGGCAAGCCCCTAAATGCCCCCTCTCCTAACAAGGCTTTTTCTGGCTTTGCTCATTTCTCTCACAGTGGTCACCTAACTACCCACATCCAGGTGTTAAACTATTTCTTTTTCAGAGAGATGAAGACACTAACCATGCAGAACCATGCATCTACTAAAATATGGTGAAGATGAGAAGGAAATAAAATGTAAATTAGCCCTCAGAAGACATCCTTTCAGTTCATGTTTCATTGGAACAGTCTTTTCACAGCTAAAGGTCATTTACCAATCTCAGTTTTTGTTACAAGGGTTTTCTCTTCAATTTAGTGATGAGCTTTGTCTCACTTCTGCACTTGCTTTGGTTTTCCCTCATCATTCGAATTGGGCTGATGGCCTTACTTTTCTGTCTTCCATAGTTATTAAATAATATTTATCCTAATTCAAACATTCCTGGGAGTGAATTCACCTTCCTCACAACCTGGTTTTTCTGTGTCATTTTTGACTTCTGTAGTTCACAGCATCTGCTCTTGGGGTATTGTGTTAGGACAAGCACTGATGGGACAAGTTTTTATTCCCCTTCCAACACCATGGTGCCAGCAGTCAACAGAGAGCCCAAGACATTTATTAGCATGGACCTCTGGAGAAAAGACAGATGAGTGTTTTTCAAATAAGTATACTCTTCTCTTGAGAGTTGACTGTGTATCATAATCTTAAGAGGTTATTTTTCTGATTCTCTAATGTTTGAATATAGGAGGAATAAAAGAGCTTACATTAGATTTTTCCAAAATATGTTATTCATACACAAACAATGCTGCAACTCAACCCTACTTGAAACCCTCAGTAACCATAAACGGTTGAGCAGAACTTTCTGGGGGGCCAGAGGATGCGTGATTCATAAATAAAACCTAATCACTGTACTTATTATACTGATTTCCCCGGGTAATCAGAATTATGAAATCTGCCAATGGAAATTTCCATTTCCCAGCACTGGAAAACATTTGAAAAATGGAACAAATCCTCCTGCCAGAAAGCTTTATTAGGGAAGTTTTTTAAGGGTTTTTAATTAAAATTCCAAATAATCACAAAAGTCAAATGTTTGTAGATGATAAATAGTCTGTTTGTAGATGATAAAACTTCCTGGCTAACTTAAATGAATAAATGTTCTCTCCTTATCTACAAATAGAAATTCATTCTTCCTTTCTCTGGCTGACCCAAAATTCTGGGTGCTCCTGTGTTTAGCCTACTAGCTTTCCTGGAACATCACTGCAAATTATATCTTCAGTTCTCTCCCACACTTGTGTTAGCCACATCTTCATGGGTAGCTGGCCCACTCTTTCCACAGAATACCCTCTACATCATAACTAAGCCTTAGAAGTGACCAGAAAAATGCTCCCTGAGACTCACAGCTACATCATTTTCCTCTTTACTAACACTGACCTTGGCTTCCATTGCTCAGGTTTTGATCTTTCTTCCCAGGTATTCAAGGGTACAGGTCACCTATGAACACTTGCTCACCAGTCTTCCTCTCCACTGGAGGTCCTCAGCACCTACATTCCCTTACTTATAACCACCAGAAGAGTGACTTGTTTGTGATTCTTGTCACTGATGATAACAGCTTTGTTTCTCCTTCTTCACCATCCCACCCAATAATGTGTACCTCTATGTTTTTATCAGTGACTTCTTTCTGTCTTATCTCATCTTCTTCTTTGATCTGCAACTTCTTATTCAACCACATTTCTTACATTCATGCCTCTGAGAGTTTATACAGGTATTGCTATGGCATTACCCAGTAAATAACAATAGGAACAAATGATACTGAGAAATATAAGTATTCAGTTGCTGCTAAAACCACTGGTTATATAGGATAAGCACAAAGAAACCTATTTCCTTTACTTCTGAGCAATAATTAGGGCAACTCCAAAGTCAATCAGTACCCTATCTTATTCATAATTGGCTTGCAATAAGAATACAATATTTACTTTTTCTTTTTTTATCCTCACCCAAGGACATGCTTATTGATTTTAGAGAGAGCAGAAGGGAGGGAGAGAAACTTTGATGTGAGAGAGAAACATCAGTTGATTGCCTCTCATACGCACCTGATCAGGACCGAAACTGCAACCCAGGCAAGTACCCTCACTAAGAATCAAACCCATGACTTTTCGACATAAAGGACCATACTCCAACCAACTGACCCACACCAGCCAGGGCAGTAAGACAATATTTCAAACAGTGAATAAGGCACTGCCTCTACAGGTCTATTGAAATGCAGATCTAAAAAGCTATAAAACTTATCACAAATATATCCACCTTTTTTTATTTATTCAGCAATTCCTGGTTTGAAGCCTTTAACATGAGTCATAAAGCCAAAAATAATTTTAAATAAAAGCAAATTGTTCACTACTATACAATTCCTGGAAATAAAATGATTGATAAACCATAGTACCTACCACTGTGCCTAGCACACAGTGCACTCTCAGTAAGTGTCTGTTGAATGGAATGGATGCATTAATGAACTCATGGTATGGGAAGAAAGTAATGAGATTTATTTCCATATACTACCCCTCAGAAATATATGCTGTCTCATGAATGAGTGCCTAGCATTTTTTAAAAGAAATATATAAATGATTGTGGAACAAGGTAAATCCAGTAGTGATGACATATCACCATGCTATTTGACTTCATTTTTCTTCTGCCTGTCACAGCATCCGAAACCTTCCTGTCAGAACTCATTCCGGCTTCCTGACTGAAATTATTGTCGTAGTCAAGGTATCTACAAGGAAAACCACAAATAACAGGGAATGATAACAGTTTGTATTTGCTTCTCTTGAAAGTAGCTCACATGTCAGCCCTTCTCCTTTCACCTCTACAAACTCTTCACCAACCAGCATCTCTACCACTTCTCCTTGGGGAAGTAGATAACGCAACGAGGAGTAAAATAGCAACAGGCAAGATTAATACAATTTCAATTCTTTCTGAGGTAACAGTCCTTTTTTAATCTTCATAAATGTTCTCTGCCTCAGAGAAGCAGCTGGACCAAAGATGGAAGTTACAGACTTGAGATTCTGCCTTAACTTGGGGGTTGGCCCTGTTCTGGAGAGTCAAGTCCAAGCTTTGACCAATTCTCGATCATTTCCATTCTTGGTAGAACAAAGGAATTCTTTTGGTACAACTGTCCAGGGATGTGAATCTGCTCTAAAGAAAATATAGTGGGTACAGTTAGACCCAGAATCCCAGAGTCCCTACTAGTGGATTCAAGAAGCCCTCTGTTAATAAGAATAAGAAAGACTGGTTGAGGCGAGTGACAATATAACATTAGATGGCTCCCCTCTTTGCTTCAAAGAGTGTCTGTATTAGACCCAGATTTGTATCAGACACTTGGTTGTATCAGAATCACCAATTTTCATAACTTTGCTTTCACAGCTTCACTACAAGGATAAGAATATGACAGAAGGTTATCTGCTTGCTTATTCCTCAGTCAATAAGTATGCATTGCTATCACCCCTATGTTGCCTACAATTTAACTACTTACTCTAATAATATGGAAAAGATAAATAGACATGAAATGAAATTTTTCATTTTCTATGAAATGACACTTTGGATGAAGGCAGTTTGTTTCAATTTAGCTGTAGAGTCACCATCAATTCTAGTTCATATAAGAACTAAAAACTAAAATCTATCTAAACCTTTGATAACCAAAAAAGACCAATTGGGTCTACAGAGACACAATTCAGACAATGCTAATTGCAGTTTTATACAACCTGGTTGAACATTTTGAAGATTATGGTAGGGAAAAGTAATTGGTCCTGTGCTCAAAGTGAAATCACTGGTATTTGATTGGAAAGGGACTAGCTTCTTTCCTTTATTCTTACTTATTCTATTACAGTTGTCCCAATTTTCCCCTTTTGCTTCCCACTGCCCAACACAATCCCTCACCGCCCATCTACAGTCCATCTCCATACTGTTGTCTATGTCTGTGGGTCATTCATACATGTTCTTTGACTAATCCCTTCCCTTTCTTTCCACCATCCCACTCCCCTCTTCTGGCAGCTGTCAGTCTGTTCCACATTTCCATGTCTCTGGTTCTCTGGTTCTGTTTTGCTCATTAATTTATTTTGTTCATTAGATTCCTCCTATAATTGAGATCATATGGTATTTGTCTTTGGCTGACTGGCTTATTTCGCTTAGCATAATGGTGTCCAGTTCCATCCAGGCTGCTGCAAAACGGAGAAGTTCCTTCTTCTCTCTTTCTGCTGTGCATTAGTCCTTTGTGTAAATGTACCACAATTTTTTAATCCATTCATCTAGTGATGGGAACTTAAGCTGTTTCCAACACTTGGCTGTTGTAAATAGTGCTGCTATGAACACAGGGGTGTAAAAATTCTTTTGAATTGATGTTTGGGATTCTTAGGGTCCCCATCCCTTGGGTCCTGGACTGGTACTGATCCATGGCCTGTTAGGAACAAAGGACACATAGCAGGAGATGAGCTGTGGGCAAGCAAGAGAAGCTTCCCTCACATTACCACCTGAGTTTTGCCTCCTGTCCATCCCCACCCCCATTCATGGAAAAATTGTCTTCCATGAAACTCTTCCCTGTTGCCCAAAAGGTTGGGACTGCTGTCTTAGGATATATTCTCAGCAATGGAATTTCTGGGTCAAAAGACAGTTCCATTTTCAGTTTTTTGAGGAAATTCTTTACTGTTTTCCACAGTGGTGCACCAGTCTGCATTCCTACCAGAAAATGGGGACTAGGGTTCCCTTTTCTCCACATCCTTGCCAGCACTTTTTTGTTGATTTCTTGATAGCCATTCTAACTGACATGAAGTGATATTTCTTTGTGGTTTTAATTTGCATCATTCTGATGGCTAGCAATGTTGAGTATTTTTTCATATGTCTATGGGCCACCCGTGTGTCCTCCTTGGAAAAGTGTCTGTTCAGGCCCTTTGGTTTGTTTGTCTTCCTGGTGTCAAGTCATATGAGTTCTTTATATATTTTGGAGATTACTTGTCTGATGTATCATTGTAAAATATGTTCTTGCATACCATCAGTTCCCTTTTTTGTTTTGACGATGGTCTCTTTAGCTGTGCAGAAGCTTTTTAATGTAATGTAATTCCTTTCATTTATTTTTTTCTTGATTTCCATTCCCCTAGAAGATATATTGGCAAAATTACTGCTATGTGAGATATCTGAAATTTACTGCCTCTTTTTTCTGCTAGGGCTTTTATGGTCTCTTGACTTTTATTTAAGTCTTTTACCCATTTTGAATTTATTCTGAGGTATGGTGTAATTAGATGGTCTAGTTTTTATTTTCTTTTTCTTTTCTTTTTTCTTTTTTTGCATCTACCAGTCTAGTTCTCTCAACACCATTTATTGAAGAGGCTATTTTTACCCCATTATATACTCATGCCCCCTTTGTCAAATATTAATTGACCACATACACATGGGTTTATTTCTGGGTTCTCTATTCTATTCCATTGATCTATGTGTCTGTTCTTATGCCAGTACCAGACTGTTTTGATTACAGTGGCCTTGTAGTATAGTTTGATACTGGGTATTGTGATCCCTCCAACTTTGCTCTTCTTTCTCATGATTGCTGAGGCAGATAAACAGATGCTAAAATTCTCAACAAAATATTAGCAAACCAAATCCAGCAATACATTAAAAAGATCAAATACCATGATCAAGTAGGATTTATTCCAGGGATGCAAGGATGGTATAATATTTGCAATCAATAAATATGATATATCACATAAACAATGTGAAAGACAAAAAATCACATGATCACATCAGTAGATGCAGAAAAATCATTTGATAAAATCCAGCACACATTTATGATAAAAACAATCAACAAAGTGGGAACAGAGAGAGCACAACTTAACATAATAAAGGCCACATACAAAAGCTTTATTGCCAACATCATACTCCATAGGCAAAAACTAAAAGCATTTCCCTTAAGATCAGGAACAAGGCAGGTGTGCCCGCTTTCTCCACTCTTATTCAACACAGTACTGGAGGTTCTAGCCACAGTGATCAGACAAGAAGAAGAAATAAAAGGCATCCACATTGGAAAGAAGGAAGTAAAACTGTCATTATTTGCAGACAACATGATAGTGTACATAGAAAACTCTATAGCCTCTGCCAAAAAAACTGCTTGACTTGACAAATGAATTCAGCAAAGTAGCAGGATTCAAAGTCAGTATTCAGAAATTGATGGCATTTTTGTACACCAAAAATGAACTATCAGGAAAAAAAACTAAGAAAATTCCCATTTACTATAACAACAAAAGAAAAAATAAAGTACCCAGGAATAAATTTAAACAAGAAGGTGAAAGACCTATATGCAGAAAACCATAGAACACTGAAGAAAGAAACTGAGGGAGATACAAATAAATGGAAGCGTATATTCTGTTCATGGATTAGAAGAATTAACATTATTAAAATGCCCATACCACCCAAAACAATCTATGGATTCATCACAATTCCTTTAAAAATAACAAAGACATATTTCACGGATCTAGAACAAATATTTCAAAAATTTATATGAAACCAGAAAAAGGAAAGGGATTACTTTCAGTCAAAGGTTGTTGCTGATTGCATACTGGCTTGCAAGATGCTCAATCCATTAGACACTTGCTTTTTCTTTTCATTCACCACTGTCACTAAAGTACCCAGTTGGCCTCTTTAGCCACAAGTAAGTCATCAGCCCATCTTGTTCCAGTTTCTCTTCATCTGGAAAGGAAGCTACCCACAGAGTCTGGCACGTAGTATATTTCAAAGATGAAATGATGAAGGTTGCCCCAGGAAACCTATCCACATGCCAGGCTAGGGATACTCACATATAAATTCTGTTTCCAAATCAGCACTTTGCCCCAGTATCTACACACCTTTGGATTTTTCCTAACTCCTACCCTTCAAATCTGGAGCAGCCTTCATGTGCCCTAGGGTGGAGGATTTTTTTCTTTCTTTCTTTCTTTCTTTCTTTCTTTCTTTCTTTCTTTCTTTCTTTCTTTCTTTTCTTTTCTTTCTTTCTTTCTTTTATAGAGAAAGAAGGAAGGAAGGAAGAGAGGGAGAGAAACTTTGATGTGAAAGAGAAACATCAATCAGTTCCCACTTGTACACCTCCTAACCTGGAACCATCCCAAAACTCAGGCATATGCCCTGACCAGGAATTGAACTGACAACCTTTCAGTTTGCTGGATGATGCCCAACAAGTTGAGCCACACCAGTCAGGGTAAGGGTGGTGAGTTTTCTACCTCTGCCACAGCTGGAAGCCTGGCCAGTTATTGTTCATGGAAAACAACCAAAGATTTCTGAAGACGAAAATTGTACTCCAATTTCTAATAACCAAATCAAAGAAGGAAGAATACTATTCTATCTTATATTAATGAAAGATTAATCTCTAATGGCTTTGAGAAAGGCTCCATCTCTGTGTGGAAGTCAACCCTTACTTGTCACACATTATGTGATGGCCATGGGAAAAATGATACCACATCCTACCAATTTGCAAGTGACTCCCCCAGAATTCTCTTTCACATGTTACTCCCAGTGCTCTGCAGTCAGCTAATAATTTTTTAATCCCACTCTTTAGTGAAAAACATACAATTCCCAGCAATACTTTACATATGAACTTGTATTTGCAAATACATTCAGTCTTCTATTCATTTTTTTTTCCCCACACAAGATCCTCATCAAAAAAGTTCTACTAGAATAAAATGCAATCAAGGATGTACCAAAACTTACCTAAGACTCAAGATTAGTCAGTTTTTGACAGTGGGTATATCTACTTTTAAAACTTTCTCTTCAACTCTACTTTGGAAATGCTCCCTGTCAGCAATTCCTTCCCCTTCTCATGTACCAACTGACATGTTACCTAGAATTTAAAATAAATATGGAGTGAGTAAGGGTTTAGCTCACCTGAGAATGAAGTTCCTACACACAGAAGAGGTACTGAATGTGAAAATTGAAATTACCAAGATTCTTGGGTTGCTACGGTGGTAATAATCTCAAGGTGGCCTAAAAGGCAGTAGGGCGTTGGGTCCCCTGAGGCTCCAGCTTCTCACTTCCAAGGATGTCTGTTAATTAAATTGAAGCAAAGTGGATGAGGCAGGAGATGGGGCCAGGTAGCAGACTGTGCTAGGAAGTTTTGCTTTGCCTTATAGGCTATATGGAACAAGAAAGTTTCATAGTAGAAATGATATCTGGAGAGGATACATCTGACAGCGTAAAGATAAGAGGCTACTGATTTAAGAACATGAGGCTTGGAGGGTGGCAGTGAAAATGAAAAGAAAAGGAAACAAAGTACAGAACAATTTAAAAGACAATTCAGTAGGACAAGGTAGTGAATGTATATAAGAACTGAAAGATGAAGAAACTATTCTAGGCTTAGAGATATAAAACTGGAAGTAAATTGGGGAAATTTTAATGGAAGATAGGTTTAGCCTGGGACATAATGATTTCTGAATGACTTTATGATGATGAAGGCATCTAAGTTGGCACCTATAAATAAGTATCAAAACTCAGGTGACAGTCAGGTGACAGATGGAGACAAGTATTACCTACAGAGAAGTGCAAGTTGAAATCATACAAAAACCTATTCTCCAGTGACGAAAGAAAGTATAGAAAGAAAATAACAGTCCTTAGGAACAGTTTTTAGGACATGCCACTGGGTAAGAGATGAAAGGTAGGAATGATGAAACAGATGATGGCACCAATTTCTGTGGAGGAACTTAGAGACGTTAAACAAACACCACTGAATTTGGTGAGGAGGCTACTGACTATCTGTCAAGGGCTGGTGGTAGAAGCCTCATTTCCCTCTCACTCCCCTATATTGAAAAAAAAAACCAGAATGATAAATCCTTGAATTCAAAGCAAATACCAGTACTCTGCAGAGCAACTCTCAGATACTTTCTATATGTCAGTTCTGTAAATATAAAGACATAATCAGGTCACTTAAAAGGTTGGCACTAGCAGGACTCAGAGGCCAGCTGACCATTTGTGCAGCAGCCTGCTGGCTCAGCTGCACTTTTAATCTGTAGCTGAAGCATGGATCAGTGGGTGCAGCCTGGGAAACTCCTTCCACGAGCTTTCTCCTTGGTAATGCAGGCAGCCTTACTTGGGAGACCTTCATTCACTCTCTATAAGTGAGGATTTTTAGGGATTTGAGTGGGTGGGCTGATTAATTAATTAGTTGGTCAATCAAGTTTTGTTTTATTTTGTTTTTGTAGATTTTTTTTTTCAGAGAAAAACATCTTTCTCAACAAGCCTGATGGAGCAATAAATCCTGGACATCTGTATCCGGGACCACAGCAGCTCAGATAAAGAAAACTTCTAGCCTATGAATGAAATCTACAATGCCAAGAGGCAGTTGCTACAGGCAGCATTGTATGAGCTTGCCAGGTCAGAGCCATGAGAAACAGACCAAAGCCAAATCCCTGGGCAAGTTGAGACAGCCAAGCAGGTCCAGGGACCGATATAAGTCTTGCGGAAAGATTGAAAGTGATTTGAAGGAAGGTAAGCCTAAGAGGCTCCATAATCTTGTGGTAGTATTTTTTTTTTAGCAAGGCCCTAAGCTTCTGGCATAGACATCTTAGTAAGTTAAAGAAGCCAACTTATAGCATATACTTTCTCCTGTGTATAAGAATTTTTAAAAAGTCTGTCTTACACAGTTTTCCTCCATATATTTCTTATCCTGTACTTCTTATTTCCTTGTTGGGATGGCTTTTTTCCCATCCTGTCACTTCAAAATATGATGCTCCCCCTGCTTTTGAAATACCCCCTATTTCCAAAAAGTCCCTGACCCGGTTCACCCTTCCACCCATGACAGTGACCAGACTCCCACAAGCCTTTGGTTGATTTCTAAATGCTGTTCCTGGCTCACATCTTCCTGTGATGAAACTGAAACCAGTTAGTTACCAATGACATGCAGCTGACTCTTTACCAATAAGCTCAGCCAAAAGGCAGCTAAGACTCATCTCTGGGTCAGGCTCAGTCTCTACCAGAGTAATTGTGATGGCACCAAAAAAACCAATATCCTATCATAAGGATCAGGATCTCCACTTCAATGCTAAAGATGAATGGGCTGTACTTTTAGACCACCCCTCGAAAAAAGAATCCACCTTGGCACTTGCGACGCCACAGAAAGACTAACTGAAGCCAAAGCAGACTCCTGCCTGAGTCACTAGCCAGACAACACTCTTAAGTCCATGGAAACCACAACATCATGCACAACAAATCCCTTTTCCTTAGGGGACCATTTTTATGCTTCTGGTTTGTTTGTTTGCTTTAATTTAAGGATTCTTTGAATTTTCTCAACTCAGAACCTGTGCAGATATGTTATCTCCTCTGGTTTATAGTATACCGCTGCCTACCTGCCAGAACGCATAAACTGTTCTCACATAATGCTTTGGAACATTAGCAAAGTAATCTTGGCCACAGGGAACTTCAACACAAACCCAAGTGTTCAATCGCTAGCCAATATTTAAAGTATTCAAAAAAAGTTTAAGGTAACTGAGTGTTTAAAAAAATTTTAAAAAATCTGAGCACACGCTTTGCCATTCGGAAACCAGATTAATATGTGGCTTGCTTAGCCCACTTCTGCCTTCTCAGGAACAACAAAGTCTAGGCAAAAGGCATGACTGCCTGAGTGTTCTGTGGTTACTCTGGCTATACAATAAAAGCCAACTGCTGTACAACCACAGGGCTCATATGTTTGTTCATTAAAAAGTGCTTTAAATAGCATTTTCTACAGTAGTTTTAATTAACAAATTTTAACACATTAATTTTAATGTTAACCAATTAATTTATATAACTAACAAAATTTAATTAACAAAATCCAAATTGAATAGACTGTAAATATCTGATCAGGCTTTTGGTAATTTGTTTGTAGCACACAAACTAACCATGAAATGAGAAACTGTGTGTGTCCAAAAAGCATATTGATGGAAAACAGAAAGACCTACAGCCACCAGCCAGGCCCCAGAAGGAGCAACATCACCCAACCTGGACCACTGACTCTCAGGAGCACAACCTCGGGAGGGTACATTGACGTTCCCTGCCTCCTCAGCCCTCCAATGTTGCTTCCTCTTACTTCTAGTGAATGACCTTGCTTCCTATTTTACCAAAATGGCTAAAGCCTTCCTAATATTCCTTGCCTACAATTTACTTTCTACAGATTGGTCCTACACTCATCCTCACATTTAAATCATAACTAGTCTTCCTACCTCCAGTTCTACCCACCTCCACCACTCCAATTTTCTACTTCGAACTAATCTACCTTCCTAAATACCAGTTTCCTTTGTGGCACTCCTCTGCTCAGAAACCTTCAAAGAATCCTCATGGCTATCAACATGACCCTCTGAAACTTGACCTTGGCTATTTTCCAACATAAATGTTCTCAACACAAATCATTCCTTTTTTAAAAGATTGTCTGCTCTTCTGTGTTGCTCCAAGACTTCTAGAAACAAAACCTGAGACAAAGATTACAGGGTATTACTTTATTCAGGGAGGTGCAATCCCAGGACAAGAATGAAGAAAAAGAAAAATGAGACAGGGAAAGCTGACAAGCAATGTAAGATAAACATAACAACAAAGGGCCTCTACTTCACAGTGAGCTTGAAGAATCTCATCCAGCCACTTGGTAGGTCAACTGTTCATCTACCCAGAATGTCTTCAAACAGTCTGGTCACAGAAACTATTTTTCAGATGAGCCTGATCAAGGAAGAAAAGGAAAGGATATTTATCTGCCCAAATTCTTTCCAGCTCCTGGTTTTCTTTAGCCAAAGTCAACTCTCTCACATCACTAGATTGCATATCCTGAACTTTTACAAGCTGCTTAGGAAGCCACAGTCCATGCTTAATAGTGCTAGTTCATATAAGTATCGAAGTAGTAGGAAGATCCAGAGATTCCACTCATGGACCTGGACAGCCTCATGTGGTAGAACATCACAAACCACAGATTCTGTAAGATTCAGCAGCTCAGGCAAAGCAAATGGGCGAAAGAGGTAAAGGTCCTAGAACAAGATGAGACCAAGAAAATCTAGAAGTGTATAAGCTACCTCCCCAGACCTTCCATAAAATTTACCCAATGATCATTCAATTCCCTGAATTCCTTGTTTGGGTTGTGAAGATTATTTAAAGGTGATGTGTGTATATGTGTTTAGTCTTCATTAAATTTTAAGCTCATTAATGGCAGGTACCAGGCCAGAATTTCCACGTATCCTCATCTCAACTGGCACAGTGTGGATGCATAAATGGTAGCTCATTCATAGTTGCTTAATAAGTGAGAGAACAGGACAGCCCAGAGAATAGATCTGAGGGTAACCTTAGCCTAAGTAAACATAGGAACAGCCTCTTTTCTTTTGATTTCACAGAAATAGCCTGAGCTTTAGAAGAAACCCTAACAGACACTCCTTCATTTTCTGTACAATGAAAAGTTGCCATTTTCTACACAGTGAAAAATTTAAATGATACAGGTTCAAGAACTACTTAGAAGCAATTGGCTGCTATTTTTAAAAAGGTGGGGGGAGGGACTCAGCATAGAGGCATTGGCAGCTGCCCCCCATCCCCTTCCCCAAAGCCACACAACGGAATCTTTCCCTGTATGACTCCAGTTCCCTCTGAGCCACTGCCCCTCTGCTGGAGCCCAGGGTCAAAAATTTAAAAAGTTTAGTAAAGTCAGAGTTATGAGAACACTGGACGCTGTCACTTGCCCACAGCCAGTGTAGCGTGCATTTCTAAAGAAAGCCAAACCCTAAGACAGAAATTCACTTTTTCACCAAATCAACACATGCTATTGATCCCCTCACTGATCAACCTGCCAATGAACATTAAACCAGATGTGATCTATGCAGGACATGAAATACCAAACCTGAGACTCCCAGTTCTTTGCTGGTAAGTCTTAAATAACTAGGCGAAAGACAACTTTTTTCAATAGTCACATGGTCTAAGTCACTGCCAGGTTTTCAAGACCTAGATATTGAAGACCAGATAACTACCGTCCAATATTCTTGAATGAGTTTAGTAGTGTTTGGACTAGGATGAGGATCCTATCAACATGTCAGTGAGCAGATGCTATATTTTGCACCTGATCTAACACTAAATGAACAGCAGATGAAAGAATTGTCATTTTATTCATTGTACTTTACCATGTGGCAGATCCCACAGGAGACTGTGAAGCTTCAAGTTACCCAGAAGAGTTTCTCTGTATAAAAGTATTGCTACTTCTTAATACAATTTTTTTTGGAAGGACTAAGAAGTCAGAACCAGTTTCAAGAAATGAGATTAAGCTACATTACAGAGCTCATCAAGGCAATTGGTTGAAGGCAAAAAGGACTTGTCTCCGGTTCACAATGTTTCTACCAACTTACAAAGTTTCTTGACAACTTGTATGATGTGTGATTTCCAAAGAATCAGTACCAAGTCTCATGCTAAGGAGCTTTTTTTCTATGTTTTCTTCTAGGAGTTTCATGCTTTCTAGTCTTTAATTTAAGTGTTTAATTCATTTCAATTTAATTTCTGTGAGTGGTGTAAGATAGGGGTCAATTTTCACTCTTTTACATGTGAATATCCAGTTTTCCCAGTACCATTTATTGAAGAGACTATCTTTTCTTGACTGAGTAATCTTGACTCCCTTGTCAAATATTAGTTGACTGTATGTGCACGGGTTTATTTCTGGGCTCTTGATTTTGTTCTACTGGTTTATTTGTCTGTCTTCATGCCAGTACAATACTCTTTTAATTACTATAAATTTATTGTATAGTTTGAAATCAGGGAGTGTAATATCTCCTGCTTTATTCTTCTTTCTCAGAATTTCTTTGGCTATTCAGGGTTTTTGCGGTCTTCTTTCCTCTTTGATTTTTTGGAAGTGTTTAGGAAGTATTGCTGTTAATTCTTTTTTAAATGTTTGGTAAAATTTACCAGTGAAACCATCTGGTGATGGATTTTTCTTCATTGGGAGATATTTGATTACTGATTCCATATGCTCACTAGTAATTGATCTATTCATATTTTCCATTTTCTCCTGATTCAGTCTGGGTATGCTGTAAGTTTCTAAGAATTTTTTTTCATTTCTTCTAGGTTGTCCAGTTTATTGGTGTATACTGTATTTTTCAGACTATAAGATGCACTTTCCCCCCCAAATTTGGGAGGAATGATGGTTGTTAATGCTGCTGTTGAGTTCTGTTTATATTTACATTGGTGAAATGTTATGTTATTTATGTTATTAAGTATTTTACCTCATTTTTTGCTTCAAATTTTTTTTTCCTATTTTCCTCCTCTAAAACCTAGGTGCATCTTATGGTCTGAAAAATACTGTAGTTATGTGGCTGTTATTTTTATTGTTACAAGTCTTGAAGTACTATTTGACTTTTAAAAATATATACATGAATTACTTGAACAAAAATAAAAATTAGATTAAGATGGAAAAAAAGGAAAATGAATTTGTTTCCTCTCCAGCAGGAAATTAGATAAAAATTAGACTTTGTGTTTGTTATTCAAATATATACATATATTTTATAAACAAATGGCAATTCAAATTCAAAACCATGCCACATGGTGAAATGGTTAAGACCATGAACTCTGGAGAAACTCCTGGGTTCAAATCTCAGCTCTGCCTCTTTATAGCTACATGGCCTTTGACGAAGTTTTAACTTCCCCACCCTACAGTTTCCTCATAGATACAATGAGGAAAATAAAAACACCTACCCCAAAGGGTGTTTATAAACAGTAGGTGTGTAGTCATCTGCTAAGCCTGAAAGATGTACCTGAAGTTTGGTTTAATAAATAAATAAGATTATGAGGCCTGGAAAGGAAAGATGTGAACAAGCACAATTACGTACATACACTGCTGAGAGATAGAAGGGATTTTGGAGATCAGCTATGCCAACTCTTTCTTCATATTTTCCTTGATAACTCTAACTTAAAGCATTATTGCTAATTCCCTCCCCTACAGTATCACAGCACATGATTTGTATATAAATCACCTCATTTGGGTTTGTTGAATATGTAATTTTAAATCCTTTAAGAGACTATAATCATACATAGCACATTGTTAATGAAGTATAAATGTGGAAGTTTTTAGTAAATAAATAAGTGAGAAGAAAAGGTATGAGAAGAAGAGTGAGAAAGTCCAGATTGAAGTTAAAAGGTGACTGGCCAGATAACATCTAGTCTATACTCCAAGAAAAGTATTTATTTAGTTGATTGAAAACTATGTGGGTCCCACTCAACAAGCTGTTTATTTCTCCATTCCTCTGTCACCTCAGCATATATTGCTTATCATTAGACTAATCTTGCCTGTTCTATTTGTGCTGTTACCTCTGCTCTTCATTTTCTCTGTTTCTTAAACACCCAGTTGGGTCTTTACCCTTTGTACTACTTCCCAGCATCAAAACTACTGCTCTAGAGATAGGATACCACAGCCCAGGGCAAATACCAACCAAACATACTACAACTTTCATACCAACTAACTTTTTTCTACTCCTACCCCCAAACCCAGAGACTTCTCTTTCAAAAACAAAGGATACATGTTGCCCCATTGCTACTCTCCACCTCTGTCAACACTCAACACCATTTACAGATTCAAACATTAAATTATAAATGTAATATGAGGATGTTTCAATGTGCCACTCTCATAAAAAGATCATTTATTCAATTCTGAATATTTGTAATTGAATATTTGTAGCCACTGGATCACACTAGCCCAGAAATATGTCGTGGGCCCAAGTTTCACATACAGGCATTTTATTTCAAGCTTGCTTTAAGTTTTTCCTGGTACAGTGAACTTTATCAGATTCTGTATCTTATCCACAGTATTAAATTACAACATTCTATTGTGTGGGGATGGTATAGTAGATTGTGGGAGGAAGGAAATCTTTCCTCCCCCTATGTGGCATTTGCCACCTCAAAGGGGGTAATAAAGGGATGTCTTCCAGAGAAAAGCTTTGAACTGGTCATGAATTTGTAGAATAAAATGAGGAATAATTTTCCCCCCAAAAGTGCACATTTTGAAGGAGAGTCTTCTCAGGAAGGTGACTTTTTTGCCAGAGAATTTATGTTTAATAGGATGTCCAGCTCTTCACCAAAACTGCCAAGAGCGACATAGATGGCAGTGAGGCTGAAGGGAATTTAGAATGGAGAGTGGAGGAGGGAGATGATGAATGCCAGCTGTGGGCTTGAGACCAACTGCAGAGATGGTGGCTCTATTTTATCACACTAACCTCCCACTATCCAGGTTCCCCCTCAGAAAGTGAAGTCCACCAGAACCTTTGAGGAACCGTTTCCAAAAATCATGGAGAAGTAGACCTGTGTGGCACAAGAGGCTGACTATAGCAGATGTGGAATTATGCTGCTCACCTCCCCCTTGCTGACCAGGAGGAGGAAGATGGTTACCTGACAGAGTCCAGCTGTTAGCTTATTCAGGATTCACCTCAGCATTCAAGCTGCAGTCATGATCCCCTCAGAGAAGACTCTGGTTAATGACTGGGCAAAGCAGTGGTAAAAGAGGTCAGGCTCTTCTTGGGGTGGCCCCCAGCCAATAACTGAGGTATAAGGTCCTTGCCCTTTGCACACAGTATGGGCATCCTCCAATAGACAGTCTGCTCTGGAACATCCTATTGGGCAGCTGAGACACTGTCAGATTTTCATCATGTTCTTCTGATCTTCTCTGTTCTGTCCTGCCTCTTCCATTTCACCATCACAAAGGTTATTCCCCAGGAAAAAAAAATTTTGCACTCCGAACTCTATCTCAGTTTTTGCTCTCCAGAGATCCCAACCTGAAACCTATGTTTTAGCTATCTATGTAACCAGACTACCTAGCACAGTGCCTAGAATATAATAGGTGCTCAAGAAATATTTCGCATATAGGGCTCAATTATCTACTACTGTCTATGATAAACTATGTGCTTAGTTATGGTCAAGTAACACAACAGGTGCAAATAAATTTTTGTCTTTTTTACTTTTATCTTCTAATTCATAGAACTTTTAGGGACTTGAATTCAATCAGGATGATAATGTTTGTTTTTAACCTGGATTTGTTTGATTTTCTTAATCTCTTATTCACTGCATCCTATGTTTATAGGATTTGCTTTTAAAGAACCTGTCACAACAGGGCCTCAACCCACAGGTCAGGCTCTTTGACCATTAGGCTTTCTGAGAATATGAAGAATAATTCAATGTTAGAGTGGGAAGAAACCTTATTAAAGCAGGCTAATTCTCTTATTTATAGTAAGGAGACTTGGCCCAGAGAGATAAAATGGCATAGTTCTAAAACTCATTAAAATCAGAACTAGGATATGAGACAAATATACTACCTGGTACACTAACAAGGCAATCATCTTGATAAAGAAGAACAAGTTGGAGGAATCATTCTACCTAATATCAAAATATGAAGGTCTACCTGAAAAAAGTCCTGCCATTGTTAATATAACAAGAATGGTGTATGTGACATCAATGTAGGCTGGCAGCCAAGGAGAGTGGACTGGAATGTGCATGTGCGAACAATGACTACTTCACTGTACTAGTCAGTGGAGGCAGTAGTTGCCATTGAGTGAGCATGTGTACTGTGTGGCCATCACATTCAAAGTGACTGAGCGAGTAGAGCAAGAAAACTGCGTCAAACTTTGTGTTAAGCTTGAGTATTCCTCAGCAGAAACTATTCGGATAATTCAGAAGGCCTTCCGGGACAACACAATGAGTGCAGCACAAATAAAAGAGCGCTACAAATACTTCAAAGATGCTCAAGAATCTATTGAAAGTAATCCATGTTCTGGAAGGCCTGCAACAAGCAGAACACCTGAGAATGTTGAACATTACAGGCTGCGGTCAACAAAGATCTGTGACTGACAGCATAAGAACTAGAAGCTAATCTGGGGATTGCGAAAACTTACTGTGTCAAGATTTTGATGCAGAATCTTTGCATGAAATGTGTCATGGCAAAAGCTGTTCCATGGCTTCTGCTACCAGAACAGAACATCTTGCTGCAGTTGCTAATGACTTCATACAAACCAATATCAATGAACCAGATTTGGTGCCCAGTGACTTCTGGCTTTTCCCAAAACTAAAATCGCCTTTTAACAGAAAAGATTTCAGACTATCAATGAGATTCAGGAAAATATGATGGGGCAGCCAATGGCAATTCCAACAAAGGATTTTGCAGAGAGTATTGAACAGTGGAAGACACACTGGGAGAACAGTGTGAGGTCCCAAGGTACCTATTTTGAAGGGGATTGAGGTGTCATTGTCCTATGTACAAAGTTTCTTGTATCTTGTATCTTCTTCAACAAATATCTTTATTTTTCATAGTACATTGCTGGATACATTTAGATAGACCTCATATAATATAAGGTCATAGTAATCAAAATAGCATGCTACTGGCATAAAAACAGACACATGAATCACTGGAACAGAACAGAGAGCCCAGAAATAAACCCATGCTTTTATAGTGAGTCAATATTTGACAGAGAAAGTAAGCACATAGAGTGGGCTAAAGATAGTTTATTCAATAAATGGTGTTGGAAAAACTGGACCAATACATTCAAGAGAATGAAACTAGAGCAAATAAGAAAAAAGACTCATGGACACGGACAACACTGTGGTGACTGTGGACAGGAGGGGTGGTTGGAGGTGGAATAGGGATTAATGGGGATAAATGGTAATGGAGAAAACACAAGAAAAATATTTTTTTAATCGAAAAAATTTTTAAAAAATCAGAACTAGGATTTGGGTCCCAAACACCTAATTGTTATATATAATAATAAAAGTAACATGAAAAATCCTAACACTATATAAACTATTAACACAACTCAGTACTAAATAGCAGGTATGTTTATTATCTTTTAAAAAATAGTTCCCTGTTTAACTCAAGTGTGTTCAAGTCTTTTGGCAATCAGACAGTTCCCAGGTGTGTCTGAGTTAAGAACACTGGACCTTGCCCCTGCCTCCTACCTTTAATACAGGGTTCTCACTTTTCCCTGCCCTGCCTTCTGAGTACCACTCTGCCAGATTCCTCCTCTCTTTTGTGATGCAAAGCCAGAAGAAAATGGCAAGGGAGAGGCAACACCCATGATGAAGGAAAGGTTTCTCCAGAGGTTGAGAAAGTGCCACAGGGTGCAAAAAAAAAAAAAGAAAAGAAAAGAAAGAAAGAGAGAATGGAAAGGAGAGGGAACAGTAAGACATGTTGCCCTGGGGGGTGTACTCTCTTCCAGGCCAGGACTCAAGAAATTATAAAGAATTTGAGTTATTTTGGGATTACTCTATGCTTTCTGGACTATGGTTCATTGATCACAGCATCACTCTGAGATAGGGCAATTAAGATTGGGTAATTAAGATTAAAACAGTGTGGGTTAAGCTTTTCTTTTTTACATTTATACCCCATTATCATTGCACTTGCCATTACTTTTTGAGAATGTCTCATTTAATTAATACATAAAACTTGTAGCTCCTACAACAGCTTGTAGAATCATTCTAGCAATAGATAAAGAGTCTTCAAAATACTCAGGTCCATTGATACAACAATCCCACTTTTGAGATTCTCAGGAAAGAAAATAGTACTAATTATGTAAAAAGCGTGAATTCATTTAGAGGTTTATATCAAATTTATAATAATATAAAAGCTAGAAACCAATTAAATACCCAACAGCAATGAAATAAAAAATTGCACAAGCATTAAAAATCTTACTATGTAATTATAATAGCACTGGAAAACTTAAAACAATATTTAATTTTTATTAAATTATAAAAAGGGAAGGGATTCAAAACACAGGTAAATGAACCTCACTCTACAGATTTAGAGTCTAATGTCTGTATTTTTACATAAGTTACAAGGTGATTTTTATGTATATCAAGTCCATGAATTCCATACTCAAGTTCATGGAATTCTGTATATATATATGAACAATTATGTAAATGCAAACTAACAAGCTAATTCCTTTCCTATAGAACTCTGATTCTTGTTTGTTTGCATAATAATATACTTAGTCAACTGTGGTGATTCCATTTCTTCTTCAAGGAAGATGTTTTCCCAGTCTCCCTCACTTCATGAAGCGGTCTTATGACTCTACTCTGGCCAGTGGAATATAATAGGGATTCTTCCTGGGGCTTTCAAAAATGGTTTTGCCTTCTGATAAAAGGGACACATATTCAAGAAAAGCTTGATGGTGACACATCTTTTTCTTTACTTCCTGAGATGACTTTTGGAACTATTGCAGCCATTTGGAAATCATGATGATAATGTACAAGGACTAAAAGTTCATTGTGAATCAGACTCAAGCAGGAATAGACTGGAGCAAATGAAATCATTCCTGGCAGATAAAACACGAAGGAAAGTAGAAAGTATCCCTATTTTATGTATTAATGATAAAATTTGATCACTATGAATAGGTGGTTCAAAATGGCCTTTCAATCAATAAGAATACGTATCTGCAAGATCAGGTAATCCAGGTACCCTATGTAGATTTTACTCTTAAGGACTTAAAAAGAATACAGTCATGAGCCACAATCAGCATGAGCCAATGAAATATATGTAGGGTAGTGATGAATTATATAAATCTGTCCTTAGAGTCCCAAGAAAGACTTGTGATCAATATGAGCTGTGGGAGCACACCTTCCAGGTAAGTGGAATATCTATAATTCTAGCCTATGCTATGTCAGAAATTCCCAAAATGCCTTGTTGAAATGACACAGCTCTACAAAATTAACAATGTCCTCATCATCCTATTGAGTCTGTTTATTAACTTTGAAACTGCTTCTGCTGTTAGGCTGCTGGGAAGTTAATTTTCAAAAGTCCCACAAATGCATCCAGCTTGTCAGCTGAAGTGAGGTAGAACAATAAGAAATATTTTATGGACCCTGACCAGTGTGGCTCAGTCATCTGGGCTTCATCTTGCAAGGCAAAAAGTCACCAGTTTGATTCCTGGTCAGGGGCACAAGCCTGGTTTATGGGTTCAGTCCCCAGCCACAGCACGTGCAAGAGGCAACCCATTGATGGTTCTCTCCCTCTCTTTCTCCCTCCCTCCCCTTCTCTCTAGAAATAAACACAATCTTTAAAAGAATATTTTTTAAATAGGAAATACTTCAAGGACATATCTTTAGACTACCCAGATACCCAGACATAGCATGCTTCTCTTCTTGACTTCTATTTTCTTTAAAAAAAATATTTAATGCCTTTCTGCATATGAGTAATATAATGAGGATCATAGCTTGGAAAATGGTCAATGCATGTTTATCTTCTGAATTTTCACAAATGTGACCTCCTGTCTGTGAATTTGTGGCATTCCTCTGACTTAAAGAATTTAGATAACTACAACATGGTGGGGTGACATGAGAAGGGAGAAGCAAAACTGATGATATGTCTTCTCCAGAGAAGGTCACAGATACTGCTGAATTCCAGATCAAATATAGGTTAAATGCATGTTTAAATGTGTTTGTTTAAATGTTAAGTGTATCCAGTAGCAGTATAGTAATATTTCTCAACCTCAGTTTCTAACATTCTCAAGCCCCATCGTCAGAGCTTCTGATTCAGTAGGGCCAGGATGATGCCCAAGATTTTGTATCTTTGTAATCCTTCCTGAGTGATTCTGGGCATGAGTCAGGACTGAAAACACTGCCCTAAGGGACATAGCAACCATATTGTTCTGTGAATTGAAGTTACCATAAATCCCTGTAAGCATCTTCTAAAGGTTTTAAGGACAGAGTTCTTTTAAGGGATGGAAGGAACTTGGCAAACTGGAATAGAACCTGTGTAGGCAAAGCCTTGGATCACAAAATATAAGCTTCTGCCTGAACTTCAACCTCCTCAGTAACAATAAGAAAAATATTTCTTCATAACTCACTACTTTCAAAGAATTCGAGGAAGGCAGAGAGATGAAGAAAGATAAGAGGGAGGCAGATAGAGACAGAGAAACAGAGAGCAGGAGAACAGCTATTATAACCATTTCTACTCACCATTAACCTAAATGTTCAATACAATGAAATAAAAGAAGACAATGGAAAATGAACTGAAATATCATTACCTTTACATGACATTTTATCTGACTAGAAAATTCAGTAGAATCATTTCATGACCGATTAGAACTTAGAAAATTTAGTAAAATCACCAGATTAGATAGCAATACAGAAAAATCCATCCCTTTCTGCTATTTTAACTATAGCTAGTTGGAAACACACAAAGAAAAAATTATTTTCCTCACAGGATTAATGAAACTACAAAATGCTGAAGAATAAATTTAATGTGTAAGACTTAAATAAAGAAAAATCAGGGGCATTTAAAGAAACTGAAAAGATGAGAGAAATCACCTAACTGGACAGGAGGATACATAGATATTCATTTTCTCCAGTGAAATTAAATAAAATGGAGAAATCAAATAACTATGGTATAACTATACTATAGAGTGAAAATCAATTAGAAGGACTTATGGGAGGATAGGGTTATAATAATAAATTCAGAAAGCCCAAAATTTATCAGACTAGATTGACTGATGACACAACTATATAAAAATTTAAACCCCCTGCATTATTTTTAAGACACTATAAACAAAAACAAAACAAGCAACAAAATGAGGAAAATATTGCCAAAAAGGATATCAAAAGAAAAAAGCTCAATAACCAGAATATGAAAGAGTATATATGAATTAACAAATGACAAACCATTTTCTTTAAATTGGCAAAGGATACAAATTGGCAATTTATAGAAGAGGAAATGGAAATAATTATATTAACAACAGAAACAATAGCTTACTTTCAGCAAGCAATTAGCACAAGCACCTTGCAGGTATTATCTCATGAAATTCTCATAATGACCCTAGGAGGCACAGAGAAGTGAAGTAATCTGCCCTTGATTGGTTAACTACAAAGGGTCATCAACTGACAGCACCGGGGTCTTCATCCAGGTTTACTCCAGGGACTTTGCCCTTAACCACTACCTTGTTCAGGCAATAAGTATATGAAAATATGTTCAATGTCACTAGTATCAGAGAAATACAAATTTAATTCCTGTTTTAATTTTTAATTTTCAGAGTGGCAAAATCAAATGAATTGATAATTACCAAATTTTGGTGAGAAAACAGATACCCTGTTACTTTTTGGTGGGGGCTTGATTTGCCTCAGCCTATTCATGGGGAAATTCGACATGATCTTAAAATGTGACACGTGTTTATCCTTTGAAGCAAGGTTTTCACTTTTAGTTACTTTTTAGAAAGATGCTGACAAACTGGTCCAAGAATGTTCAATACAGCATAGTTTGTAATATTGAACAACTGTAAATAAATCAATAAAGGGTTAAACTATGGGGTAACCATTCTGTGGAAGACCAAGAAAGCATGACCAAAAATATAGCAAATTTCCATAGACTGCCATGGGAAGGCAAGTTACTCTCATGTATTGCTAGAGGGAGGTAAAGCAATGCAAACTCTGTACACAGACAATTTGATAATATCTGTCAAAAGTACAAATGCACACATTTGACCCAGAAATGACAATTTTATAAATTATTAGAAGTGTGTTCTCTAATGTATATGAACTGATCTATATATGAAGTTCTGTATTTCCACAATTTTGAAATAGGAAACTATTGAAAACAAGCTAAATCAGTAAGTAGCAGGTTAAATAAATTATGAGAAATTTGTATAATGCCATACTATCCATTACATGCATTACAGAACTGTAGTACATAATATATTCCTGCAGTCAGCGAAAGAGAGAGAAGGCTTTTTATCTGGTAACTTGGAATAATTGACAAGAAATTTGAGTTTTTTAAAAGTAAGGCACAAATAAACATGTATAGTATGCTATAATTTGTTAAAAAACACAGGAGGATATAGATAGTATGAATGAAGAATCTCTCTGAGTAGCCACACAAGAAATGGATAATATTGGTTACATCCAGGGAAAACTACATGACTGAGACACAAAGGTGGGTGAGAAACTTTGCACTTTCTTTTAAACTTTTGAATTTTTAGTATGTATATATACTTATTCACAAATACAAATTTTAAAAATAAAGTGAAGCAAGCTGCAGAACATATGAAATGTATACTCTTAATATTTGTAAAACTGTATTTCAATATTTCCTTATGTAAGTATCCATGTACATGTGTGTAAAGAAAAGGGTCCAACAGTATTCACATAGGGGAACAGAAAAGGAAAAAGAGGAATTTAACCTTTTACCCTTTATGGTTTACCATTACATGAGTTTTTAACACAGTCTATATTTTTTTCCATTATCATTTGGTCCCCTTCTACCCCACTCCCCCCAGCAATCACCACACTGTTGTCCATATCCATGAGTCCTTTTTCCTTTTTGCTCGATCCCTCTACCCCCCTAACCTACCCCCTCCCCCGCACCAGCTATCAACTGCTGTCCATCTATGAGTCTATTTCTTTTTTGCTTGTTAGTTCATATTGTTCATTAGATTCCACATATGAGTGAAATCATACAGTATTTGTCTTTCTCTGACTGGCTTATTTTACTTAGCATAATGTTCTCCAGGTCTGTCCACACTGTTGCAAAGGATAAAATTTTCTTTTTCATGCCAAGTAGAATTCCATTGTGTAAATGTCTGAGTTGTTTTATCTACTCATCTATTGATGGACACTTGGGCTGCCTCACTGCAGTGAACATAGGGGTGCTTATGTTCTTTCAAATTACCGTTTTGGGTTCATTCCTTCAGATATATTCCCAGAAGTGGTACTGTTGGGTCAAAAGGCAGACCCATTGTGAACTTTTTGAGGTATCTCCATACTACTTTCCATAGTGGCTGCACCAATCTGAATTCCCACCAACAGTACAAAAGGGTTTGGCTTTTTCCACATCCTCACCAGCACCTGTTTGTTGATTTATTGACAATAGCCATTCTGACAGGTATGAGATGATATTTCATTGCGATTTTTATTTGCATTTTCTCTGATGATTAGTGACATTGAACATCTTTTCACATGTCTATTGGCCATCTGTATGTCCTCTTTGGAGAAGTGTCTATTCAGTGCCATTGCCCATTTTATAATGGTATTTTTTTTTTTGGTGTTGAGTTTTGTAAGTTCTTTATAGATTTTGGATATTAACCCCTTACTAGATGTTTCAGTGTATATGTCCTCCCATTCTGTGGGTTGTCTTTTTATTTTGTTGGTGATTTCCTCTGCTGTGGAAAACTTTTTAGTTTGATGAAGTCCCATTTGTTTATTTTGTTTGTTTGTTTTCCTTGCCTGGGGAGGTATATATGATAACAAATATCTCTGAGCAAAGTCTGAGATTTTGCTACCTTAGTTTTCTTCTAGGATTTTCATGGTTTTGTGTCTAACACTTACATCTTTGACCCATTTTGAATTTATTGTTGTGTGGTGTGTAAAAAGGTAGTCTAGTTTCATTTTTCTGCACATATTTGTCCATTTTTCCAACACCATTTATTGAATAAACTATCTTTGGCCCATTGCATGTTCTTGCTTCCTCTGCTGAATGTTAATTGGCTATAAATGTGTGAGTTTATTTCTGGGCTCTCTATTCTGTTCAATTGATCTATGAGTCTGTTTTCATGCAAGTACCAGGCTGTTTTGATTACTATGGCCTTGTAGTATAGTTTGATGTTAGGTAGCATGATTCCTCCAACTTTTTTCTTCTTTTTCAGGATCACTGCTGCTGTGCAGGGCCTTTTGTGGTTCTATATACAGTTTTGAAATATTTGTTCTAGTTCTGTGAAATATCTCATGGAATCTTGATATGAATTTTGTTGAATCTATAGATTGCTTTGGGTAGTATAGAAATATTAATGACAGTAACTTGTCCCATCCATGATCACAGTATGTGCTTCCACCTATTTATATCTTTTTCAATTTCTTTCTTCAGTGTCTTATAATTTTCTGAGTACAGGTCTTTTACATCCTTGATTAGGTTTTATTCTAAATATTTTATTCTTTTTGAAGAAACTGTGAATGGGATTGTTTTCTTAATTTTCCTTTCTGTTAGTTTGTTATTAACATATAAAAAAGCAACTGATTTCTGAATATTAATTTTGTATCCTGCTACTTGACTGAATTCATTTATCAGTTCTAGTAGTTTCTTGGTAGAATCTTTGGGGTTCCCTATGCACAGTATCATGTAATCTGCAAATAAAAACAGTTTTACTTCTTCCTTTTCAATTTGGATGCCTTTTATTTCTTATTCTTTTCTGATTGCTGTCCCTAGGACTACCAGTAATGTGTTGAGTAAGAGAGGGGGAAGCAGACATTCCTGTCTTGTTCCCAATCTTAAGGGGAATGCCTGTAGTTTTTGCCTGTTGTGTATGATGCTGGCAGTGGGTATGTCCTATATGGCCTTTATTATGTAGATATATGCCCTCTATTCCCATTTTGCTGAGAGTTTTTATCATAAATGGATGCTGGATTTAAACAAAGGTTTTTCTGCATTTATAGATATGATTATGTGGTTTTTATCCTGCATTTTGTTTATGTGGTGAATCATATTTATTGTTTTTTGAATGTTGTACCATCCTTGCATTCTCAGAATTGATCATGGAGTATGATCTTTTTGCTGCATTGCTCTATGAGATTTGCTAATATATCATGAGGATTTTAGCATTTATGATCATCAGTGATATTGGCCTATAACTTTCACTCTTTGTAGTGTCTTTATCTGGCTTTAGAATTAGGATAATGCTGTCCTCATCAAATAAGTTTGGGAGCCTTCCCTCCTATTGAATTTTACAAAATAGTTTAAGAAGGAGAGGTGTTAGTTCTCCTCAGAATGTTTGGTAAAAATCTGGTCCAGGGCTTTTGTTTGTTGGGGGCTTTTTTTTAAATTACTTCTTCAATTTCTTTAGGTGTAATCTGTATATTCAGATTCTTCCTATATGAAAAAAAAAATATATATATAGACACACACATATACATTCATGTATTCTTGTACAAGTAAAAAAAATTCTATTTCAAAAGAGTAAATGAGAATAAGAAATTCTGATATCTGATTCTTGTTCTCCAAATTAATCTTAGACAAATCATTTAACCTCCCAGTACTTCAATTCTCTCATCTATAAATTGAGAGGGTTTGGCTTGGTGAAACCTAAGGTCATCTTGCTTGCTAGTGCAAGAACTGAATCAGTAAGCCCATAACCCAATAAAATGGTAAATAATTGTTAGCCAATCATTAAGATATTAAGAAAGAGTATGACATACTACTACTACCTTAAAAGGTAACTATGGCTTGAGAGAAACTCTTAAATAATCTCTTAGACTCAAAAGGATAAAACTCTAATGGTAAGCTCTCAGGTATAGAGAAAGATTTTCTTCAGAAACACTGCTGAAGTTACTCCAGTCAGTGGCTGGTCATAAAGCTGGTTTTGGCTACACCCCAAGACAGTGTTCTGTGTCCCCATAAAATTAGGCACAAAATCTTCACAGTTCTGAATACACAAATCAAATAAATGGTCCCATCAGCTGTTCCAGAATATCACACAACACCAGTTTCTTTTACTGACTTCTTGCTCTAGCTTTTATTTTTTACTTTTCTTTGTTGACCAAGTCTGTTAGTAATTTTTTTCACTGAAGTCAGGAAATATATACAATTTCAAATCTTTGAACCATGGATTTTATATTCCACCTTATATAAAACTTAGTTTAGCTCATCCTGTGGGTATATAATTATACAGGTATGGAAAGAATCTTCCTCTCTCTTTAGTAGTAAATAGAGTTGACAAATAGTAGAAAAGAGGGTAAGAGGTCACATGAAACAGAGACTTAGAAATCTTTCTGGTTCATGACCTCAAAACATCTTTGGTCTGGTACCACCATAGTAGTAGACATTAGGAAAGGCGTATCTCAAGTCAGAAAAAAAATGCAATGAAACCTTTATCCTAAAAGTTGTGTAAGAGGTTTGTTTAGGTTCTAGTCCTATGGGAGCTTACCTTCCCACACATGAATGCTAAGATCTATGTGGAGAGCAGGACCTGAATCCGTGTTTACAGCATGTGCAGTATAGCAACAACTCAGAAAAATAATACAACCCCTTAGCATGCAATGTAGCATGGCAGGTAACACGTGCTTCTCTGAAGGGTAACACCACCCTTTCCCAGCATGCGCAGTAGAGCAACATAACCCACATGTGCCCTTTGGTACTGAGGAAAGCAACATCTGCTTAACTAAATTAAGAAAAACATGTTTATAGGAAATTGTGCAAAATCAACATGACTTTGCAACCAGAGAAGCATCAAAGCAGAGGACTTCAGGTGATGGACCAGGCATCCAGAGAGCAAGTCACTTTGAGACATCCTGCACAGTCCACCTTAGGAGAGAAAGACCTATGCTTTCTTCCATACCTCTGACGCCACCTTGCAAGACCTTGACTGCCTGGCTTGGTTGCCTCCTAGTCCCGGGCCTGGTCTGGACTCTAGGAACTCAGGTTTGTGATACCCTAATTCTCTTGTGTGATGTTACTATCGATTGTTTCTGAGTGATTATTATTGTTATTAGGTTAGTATGAATTTGGATTGAATCTACATTAATAAAAGATGGGTAAATAGCATAGTCACTCATATAGGTGTCTCAGTACCTTCAGTTCTGAAGGCCCAGATCAGATGACCTGAACGGGAATCAAAGGCTGGCTTACAGGAAAGATTATATCACAAAACAAATGCTTGCAACAATCCATCTGGAAATATTTTAGAAGAGAGAGCACTAATCCCAGTACTAAAAGTCCTGTGTTCAAGTTGTGGGTCTTTGCTCACTACTCGTATGATCAGGAGTAAGGCACTTATTCTCTCAGCTGCCTCAGTTCTTTTATATGAGTTGTATCCTCCCAAATTTAAGTTCAATTTGCTTTACATTCTTTGTATGGCCTCACATGGTGTTAAGCACTTTGCAAGAACTCAGGAAGTTTCACTAATCAGTCTAATACAATACCATGTACCTAGCATATCCCGGGAATTCTACGGGGGAGATGAAAGGATTCAGGCGAAATCTGGTTTACGTTCTAAATCTGTTTCCATCATGGCACAGAGTAGGAGTCAAGGGCTCCGTCCCTTGCCCTGTCTGGGTGACTCAGTTGGAGCAGTGTTTGTACACCAAGATTTTGCAGGTTAGATCCTTGGTCAGGGCACAGACCTGGGCTGTGGGTTCAATCCCTGGTTGAGGTGTGTATGAGAGGCGACCAATGGTTCTCTCTCACATTGATGTATGCATCTCTCTCTCTCTCTCTCCCTTCCTCTCTCTAAAATCAATAAACATATTCTCAGGTGAGGATTAAAAGTTTTTTGTTTAAGAGTTCAGCCCCTGGAGTTAAATACTCCTGGGTTCAATTTCTGGCTCACACCTTTATTGCTCTCAGTCCTGAGGCAAATTATTACTCAACCTCTGTGAACTTGTTTCCTCACATATAAAAATACTGGTACCTAGTTTTTATGATAACTGTGGGGATTAAGTAACAATGTTTGTAACACACATGAAGTGCAGTACATTGTAAATGCTCAAAATAATATTAACAATATCGTGCTGCTCTTGGACTGACCTTTATAACTATGCCCATTTTTCTTGACTATGGGGACAGCAGTGCTTGCCACTAGCCTCCCCAATAATGATGAGCTACTTATACAGTATCCCGACCAATTCTCAACTTTCCTGGCAAGCTTTTCAGTATGAAACCTAAGTTCCAACTTGTACTTATCTATCCATCATATTCTGGAAGCATGTGCAATACAATTCTTGTTATGATAAGTTTATTAAATAGCAACTGAGTAGAAGCATTAAGTAAAAGTAGGTCAGTAAGTTCTTTTATTTATTCCAATTAATATTTTTCTTCAAATACCAACTTAGATGCTGCTTCCTCTGCAAAGCCTAACCCCATCTTCTTGTCTTCCATGCTCCGTGCCCTGAAGTTACTCACTCAATTTCTTCTTCTCGGTACTTTAGTTATATTTCTGTGGTAGCAACTATCATTTTGTGTTATATGTTTGTTTCCTTTTCTATACTATTACTGCCTGAAGGTTAGGCTCTAGGCCATATTCATCTTTTTCCCCAAAATACTACCACAATGCCTAGGACATAATCAAAAGGTGTCTGTGAAATAGACTAAAAATAAAATGAATTATGAGATTCTAACTCTGAAAAGTTGGGAAAATTATTCCAAAATTGGTTAGAAAATAGCCTAGAGAGACAGCTAAGAGGAAGGACACATGGGAGCAGGATTAGAGAGTCAATACCAATACAGTATAGTGAAGCAGAATGTTCTGAGTTAATACATCAATCCGTAATCCATTGTGATTTCCACTTCTCTGACCACATACGGTTACTTATGAAAGGCCGAAGCAAGATGGAAAGTATCCTAGATCAAAATTATAAAACTTGGATTTAGTCCCAGTCATGAACTGCCTATGTCACTTTCTATCTGTGTTGGATGTAATGATTCATAAGATCCCTTTAAACATTCTTCTTTCACAGGCACAACATCTGAATCCATTGTCATTAGCCTTATTCCACAACTAGAAAAATCAAGACAAATACCACAACCTTACAGCAACCTTACAGGCTGCCATAGTCAAGGGTAGAAATTTGGAAATACTCCTTTCTGGAGCCCAGCCCTGCAGAGGCGCCCACACCTAGTGGCACTGGGGAATTATAGGGAGGGTCAAAGCTTCTCTGTCTTCTGCCAAGAACAGGAAGTTCCCACACCCATGGGAGTCATCTGAGTGTGTAGTGTTGGCAATTGATACAACCACAGCTCCTGGGTTTCAATTAGACACGCAGGAATGTATTAATCAACATCCCTGCCACTCACTTGGAGACAGAAATTGCTCAAGCTCTACCTATAAAAACAAGAGTCTTGTCTAGGTCATCTTGTTTGCTGTAGTCACTGAGGCATCATCTGAGTCTAACAACTAGATTCAGGACCAAGTCCAGAGTTGAAAACTCGATTGGCCAATTGGTTCAGACACCCACTTCCAAACTGACTGCTTTGAAAACCTAAAAAAGAACACTCTAAAAGGGTGGATTGTATACACACATTTTAGATTAAGAAATTCACCCAGCTTCTCAGAAGACAAGGTGAGAATCATGAATCATAGTTTATTTTAACATTAAACATTTATAATATGCAAAATTTTAGCTAATGCAATAGTTTGAGTTTTTGAAGAGAGTCTCTGTGCTGCATAAACACATAACTTTTATGATATATAATGCATGTATCATTAAAGTTTTCCTTTATAAAGTATGTATAAGATTCATGTAACTATCATTACTACCTAATTTCAGAATATTTTCATCACCCCAAAAAGAAACCTCATGCCCATGAACATTCACTTCCTATTCTCCCATTGCCTCAGCCCTGACAACCGTTCACGTATTTTCTGTCTATGGATTTGCTTGTTCTGGAATTTCATATAAATGGAATCACACAATATGTGGCCTTCTGTGTTTAGCTTTTTTCTGTGCTACTTCCTTGATCTGTAATTGTAGTCCACAGAATCTAATAAGAAAGGAGAACTTCATCTTAAAAATATTACTTTCCTTTCCCCAAAATTCTTAAAGATACCATATAAAATGCTTAATATATTTAACTTATGGACCAGTACACTGGTCTAGACCATCTCTAGCCCATATGGAGGGACAGTGCTCAAACTTCTCAGGTTGATTTATTTCTGGCCTAGGTTTAAAGATCTCCCCTAAGACTGAGCACAGTATCATGAGAAACTCAAGGTCATTAAAGGCCCCAATATCCAAACCCTGGCACAGTCATTCACTAACTCTAGGGTGACCTTGAATGATCTATTTAATTTCTTTGTTTTTATTTATTTTTTATCTGGGAAATGAACGTGACAATATTTTCTTTTTGACATTGGCATGAGAAGTATAAAAAAATAAGAAATAACTAATGCCTTCATAGGGAGGGACCTCAAATTGCTGTAGTACTTCTACCACTATTTTCCTCTTCCTAAGTGCTTTTCTTTATCACCTATGACAGGTGTTCTGAAAACTGAACAAAGAATTGTATTGGTCATGGTCCTCACCCTCCAGGAAATAACAGATTAAGGGAAATAGACATCTTTTTTTTTTAATCTAAAACTGTGTGTCCCTATTGTACTTTAATCCTACCAATTAGTGTTAGAGAGGAATGGAATGAAGAGTATTTGTGGTTATTTGTGCACATTTCATCTACAGTACTGGACTAGGAATCAGTGTTAGCTTGGCTCTTCCAAGAAACATGCCAAGGTGAATTTAGTCATGCAGGAGATTTCTTGGAAGAAATATCTGTGAAAAAATAGAGAGGAAGCAGCCAGCATATGTGGAGAGAGTCTTCAGTCTGACGCTGGGAAAGAAAAGGGGTCAAGAAAAAGATGGGGCAACGGGAGAGTCAGACTGCAATGCATCTCTGAAAAAGTCTAAGCCAGGCTGTCTGGAGTTCCCAGGCAAAGATAAAGCATTAGAAAAGTCCTATGTTGGGCAGCAATGGCCTGACTCTGGTATCTCTACCACGCACAGTCAAGAGTGTAGAGAAGGCCAGGGAGAGCGAGGCGTGGCATACGGAAGCAGGGGCCAAGCCAGAGGTACTGCAGCTCACAAGATCCTCATGGAAGTTGATTTGAGCGGCACATCTCTATGGTCTCTACAGAACTTCCACAGACAATAATTGTTGGTATCATTACTTATGTTTAGTAAGTTCTCAATAATAGTTTGTTCGAAGCTATAGAAGTAATAGTTTTCAGCCACCAGCAGGAAAAGTAATGCATTTACTCAATTCAGGTGGATTCCGTTTCACAATTTCTGAAGAAGGGAAATGTTTTCCACCATTTGAACTAAATGACAAAGCCCAGAAACTATTCCTGTGTCGTAGAAGACCCCAAACCACAAACAAAAATTGGGATGAGGGGCTGAGGCGGTTAGTCAACACCAACAAGAAAAACTGTCATGCAAAAGTGACTCTGAGACCTGAATTCAATCCACCTTTGATTTGATTATCACTTAATTTCACTTGTACAGACACAGGATGAAGCAATTGATAGAGGGTGTGGCCTCAAAAGCAGAAATAAGATGGCAGATAACCTGCTTCTAAAACAGACAACAGAGCAGAGAAAGCCTCCGAAGCTCAGGGCAGCGGAAAGATCTTAATCATGGAGGTGCACTTGCCTGAGCACCCAGCAACTGGAAAGCAGGTCACCACAGCACCCACTGGAGTCCTCAATAGGGTAACTTCAGTTTTCAAAGAATTAAAATAGATAGGGGCAAGGCAAAAGGAAGAAATGAGTCACAAATCTGGAGGTAAAATGAGATCTCTGATCTAATGACCACAGATAAAGGAAAACAGAGAGAAGAGCAATGCTCTTAAAGGGTTCATTTCTCACTTAATAGAAGGTAGGCACCTACTTCAATTTGAAGATACATAGTGAGCACCTGCTATGCACATAATGAAAGAGAGTAATGTTTCAAGAACATCCACCTATTTAACGAGCATTGCTGTGTACCTCCTATGTGCTGGGTGCCTATTTCTGGGCAAACCAGATGAATGTCAGCCTAACCACAGAAATAAAAGTGGGAAGAAAAAGATTAGGGGGAGAGATGAAGGGCAAAGAGAGGACAGGCTACCTTGTCTTCAATTAAACTTGAAGAGGCTAAGTTGTTAAAGATGAAAAGGATGAGGGATATGGGTAAGGCAGAGAGAAGAAAAAAGGACATAGCTCAAAGGAGCTATCAGAATTTTGGAGCTCAAAGGATTTTGAAAATAAAGCCACTTAATTTTACTGTGGAGAAACTAATAGGGAGTGGTTAGGAGAAAAGAAACATTTGTTAAGCACTCACATTTAAAAAGTATGATCTTATTAGTCCTATATGAAATACAGGTTTAGTTAACCTCAGTTTACAGATAAAGACCCTGAGGCTCAATGAGGCTAGTGACAAAGCTGAGATTTGGACCCCTGCCAATGAACTCCAAAGTCTGTACTGATAAAATCAGTAGTATAGGCAGAATTAGCACCTAGGTCTTCTCCAGGCTAAGCCAGTGCTACTTTAACTGCATTATTCAGCATAAGTAAATTTTTGCTGCACTTGGTAGTGTTCCCACAAAATGCATGTCCACCTGGAACCTCAGAATGTGACCTTTTTTGGTAATAAGGTCTTTGCAAATGTAACAAAGTTAAGATGATATCATACCAGATAAGGGTGGGCCCTAAACCAGTGGCTGGTGTCCTTGAAAGAAGAAGGAAGTCTGAACATAGACACACAAAGAGGAAAATGCCATATGAAGATGCATAGACACACACAGAAAAGCATATACAAACACAAAGGCAGAGATTGAAGTGATATGGCTACAAGCCAAGAAATGCCAAGGATTGCTCTAAACCACCAGAAGCTAGAAGAAGCAAGTCATCTTTCCTGGAGCCTTAGGAGGAAGCACAGCCCTACAAAGACCTTGTTTTCAGACCTCTGGCCTTCAGAATGGAGAGACAATAGATTCGTTTTAACCATCAAGCTTGTGGTACACTTTATTACAGCAGACCTGGTACACTAACACAAAACTAGAGAAAGAAACAGCAAGAGACAGAGCAGAAACACTGAAAGATGGAAGGAAGGTTATAGGAAGGTCAGTAGCAAAGAAATAAAGCCTAAGAAATTCTAAAGGAAACATAAATGGAGCAAAGGAAAAGATGATGTCACCAAAACCCCAAACACCAAAATTAGTTTCTCTGGTTCCATGATGATATGTCCCCTGATCTCCAGCCTCACCATTCTCACCATTACGCCCTCTTGCTTTTAAGGTCTCTATAAGATAACTGATTATTTTTGCCCATGTGAAAAGGAAAGAGTAATGAAAGTTAAGAAAGAATAGAGATGAACTGTTGATAGGAATGAAACCCACACCGCTGTGAATGTCAGCTATGAACAATGAGTCACAGCTTCAACTAGTAAAGTTGATTTTGATAAGTTGAGGATGGATATGGTAACCTCCAATTGCCAAAATAGCTAAGTATATGCAAATATGAATCTAATAGAGGGAGAAATGGAATAACAAACATATTAAATTAAACTAAAACAAAAAGTGAAGAAAAAGAGGAAAAGAGAGCATATAACAAGAGAGGAAATAGAAAGCAAAGACTGAAATTGAAACCCAAATATACCAATAATTACATTAAATGGAAATTAACTAAATAATTAAATTAAAAACAAATGCTATATTATTAAATAAAAAACATATATACTGCTTACTAAGGCAGATCTAAAATAAAAGGGTACAGAAAGACTAGAAGTAAAAAAGAAGAAAAGAGATACATCATGCAAACACTGAAACATAACACTGTCTTTGGTTGGATTCCCTCTGAAAAAGACTTAAGACAAATATTGAGAATACATAGTTTATTTTGGATGTGATTCCATGAAGCTGTAGTAGGAGAACTGGGAAGCATAAAGAATGATGAAAGAGAAGGAAACCAATGCTGGGGGCATTAATGATCATGTTACTACTATGGGCACCTGGGACTTAATCCCACTAAGAACCTCTAAGAGATGATGTGCACTTTACCTCAGTGTTGTTCTACAGAATAGTTGATGAAGCTGAGGTATTGATCCTCCAGGTCCCAGCTGTCACTAGGTGAGGGCTGCTCTCATCACTACCCAGAACTGCTGGCCTGCTAGCCCTGCCATGGACCAAGCTTACCAAAGAAAGCCTGCAGGTGGAGAGCCACACATAATTGTAATAGAAAACCATTAGTGTGCACAGAAATGACAACAAAGAAATATGAGAATATTAAAAGGATATATCTTTAAAATAGACTTGAAGGCAAAATGCACTACTAGAAGAAAATTTTCTGTTACCACAGTTCAAGTAAGCTAAAATTAATACCTAACAGATAACTAAATATCCAACCTACTTAAAAATTTAAAATATGCTTCTAAATAATCTGTAAAACCATGAAAAATTACAAGGATTAGGAAATACTTTAAACTAATGATAATGAAAATATGTCACATTAAAATTAATCAATGATTTTAGAGCTATACATAACAGAAAAAATTATGACCTTAAATGCATATTAGAAAAAGGAAAGTGAAAAATCATGATCATCTCAAAAAGGTAAAAAGAAGAGAAAATCAAAGCCAAGGAAATTAAGACAAAGAAAATAATAAAAATGACCAGAATAAGAGCAGAAAATGATAAAGGGAAAAAACCCCAAACTTTTAATAGAAAGGATCAACAGAGTCAGAAATTGATTCTGTGGAATGATTAATAAGTTTGTGAAACCTCTGAAAGACTGATCAAGAAATAAAGAGAAAATTCATAATCAAAATTAAAGAGGTGAGAGGGTTCATTATTATAGATCACATTGTTACTAAGAATATCATTAGACAATGTTATAAACTACTTCATTAATTTTTTAATTTATGTGAAATAGAAAAATTCCTAGGAAATTTACATTTACCAAAACTGAAAAATGAAGAAATAGAAATCTAAATAGCCCTATGATATTAAAATTACTTAATATACAACTTGCGGCCAAGATGGAGGCATAGGTAGACACACTGAACCTCCTTGGACAAACAAAAGGAGGCCAACAACAAATTTGAAAACAAAAAAAAACCCAGAACTGACAGAAAATTGAACTGTATGAAAATCAGACAACCAAGGAATTAAAGAAGAAATATTCATCCAGACCTGTAGGAGGAGTGGAGACCAGCAGTGGGGCAGAGAGGACTCATGGCAAGGCAGCAGCTGGAGGACTGGAAAAGACAGCAGACTTCAGACTGTGCAATCCCACATTTGTGTGCAGATAAACTGGGAGGAACAACTGGGGAGTGAGATAGACCACACAACCCAGGGCCTCAGTGCAGGGAAATAAAGCCTCAAAGCCTGACTGAAAACACCTGTTGGGGTTGAGGAGGCAGAGGGAGAAACTCCCATCCTCACAGGAGAGTTCATCGGAGAGATCCACAGGGTTCTGGAATGTACACAAGCTCACCCACCAGAAATCAGCACCAGAAGGGCCCAATTTGCTTGTGGGTAGCAGGGAAAGTGACTGAAAACTGGGAGAGAACAGAGTAAGAGGCACTGTTCCCTCCCTCCCTCACATTGAGTGTCAAAACCCAGGGTGGGTTGCCCCACCCTGGTGAACACCTAAGGCTCCGCCCCTCACTACGTAACAGGTGCACAGAGACAAAAAGGAAATGGTCCAAGTGAAAGAACAGATCAAATTTCCAGAAAAGATATAACTAAATGACAAAGAGATAGCCAACCTATCAGATGCACAGGTCAAAACACTGGTAATCAGGATGCTCCAGGAACTCACTGGGTAATTCAATAGCATAAAAAAGACCCAGGCAGCAATGAAGGTCACATTATATGAAATAAATAAAACTCTACAGGGAACAAACAGTGATGAGAAGGAAACCAGGACTCAGATCAAGGGTTTGGAGCAAAAGGAAGAAAGAAACATTCAATCAGAACAGAATGAAAAAACAAGAATTCAAAAAAATGAGGAGAGTCTTAGGAACCTGGAGGACATCTTTAAATGTTCCAACATCTGAATTATAGGAGTGCTAGAAGGAGAAGAGGAAGACCAAGAAATTGAACATTTATTTGAACAAATAATGAAAGAGAACTTCCCCAATCTGGTGAAGGAAATAGACTTTCAAAAAGTCCAGGAAGCTCAGAGAGTCCCAGAGAAGTTAGACCTAAGGAGGAACACACCAAAGTACATCATAATTACATTAGCCAAGATTAAAAAGAAGGAGAGAATCTTAAAAACAGTGAGAGAAAAGGAGAGAGTTACCTACAAAGAAGTTACCATAAGACTGTCAGCTGATTTTTCAAAAGAAGCCTTACAGGCAAGAAGGCATTGGAAAGAAGTGTTTGAAGTCATGAAACCAAGGACCCACATTGAAATGTACTCTATCCAGCAAAGCTATCATTTAGGATGGAAGGGCAGATAAAGTGCTTCCCAGAGAAGGTCAAGTTAAAGTAGTTCATTATACCCAGCCCTTATTCTATGAAATGTTAAAAGGACTTATCTAAGAAAAAGAAGATCAAAAATATGAACACTAAAATGACAACAAACTAACAGTTATTAACAACTAAACCTAAAAAATCACAAAAACAAACTAAGCAAGCAACTAAAACAGAAACAGAATCACAGAAATGGAGATCACATGGAGGGTTATCAGTGGGGGAGAGGGACAGAGGAGGAAAAGGTACAGAGAATAAGTAGCATAAATGGTAGGTAGAAAATAGATAGGGGGAGGTTAAGAATAGTATAGGAAATGGAGAAGCCAGGCCAAAGAATTTGTATGTAAGACACGTGGACATAAACTAAAGAGGGGGAATATGGGTGGAAGGAGGTGTGCAGGATGGAGGGGAATAAAGTAGGGGAAATGGGACAACTGTAATAACATAATCAATAAAATATATTTTAAAAAAGTACTTAATATACAATTACTGAAAAGGTGTGATATTGGCACAAAGATAGACAATTAGAAAAATGGAATAGACTACCTCTAGAAGCAGGTCCAGACATTTATAAACACTTGATACATGACAAACGTCCCCTGCAGAGCAGTTAGGAAGAGATATTCTTTTTGTTTTTTACTATTTCTTTTTTTCATTAAATACATTAGGGAGACATTGGTTAATAAGATTATATAGGTTTCAGGTATACAATTATATAATATAGGATCTGTATATTGTATTGTGCACACACCACCCAAAGTCAGATCATGTTCCTTCACCATATATTTGACCCTCTTTATATGATTTCACTCATATGTGGGATATAAAACTGAAGGCAACAAAGGAACAAAGAAGAAAAACAAACAAAAATTCATAGACACAGACAACAGTATGGTGGTTACAAGATAGAGGGGGTTTGGGGGGTAGTAAATATTTTTTTAATAAAGTTGGGACAATGGCTATCCATGCGGAAAAAATATAACCCCTATCTCACACCTTGCAGAAAAATCAACTCCTAGTAAATTTCAGATCTAAATGTGAAAGGCAAAATAAGTTTCCAGAAGAGAGTATCTTGATACCTTGGAAATTGGGAAAGATCCCTCAAATTGTACACAACAGCAGTAATTAAAAGGAAAAAAAATTAAATTGACAACATAGAAATCAAGAACTGATCCATGATAGATATTAACAAAATTAAAAGACAAGCCACAGAGTGAAAGATAACAATATTTGCAACCCACAAACAACAAAGCAATAATACCCAAAATATTATCTAAAGACTTATGATCAAAGTTATAATCACCAGTAATAGAATAAATACTCTATTTTGCTATGTATAATGCACACCTGCATTTTTGGCCCAAACTTTCAGGAAAAAAGTGTTTTGTTTTAATTTTTTAATTAAATTTTTTATTTATTTATATTTACATACTTGTTTTTATTATAAAGGAATTTTAGCATTTATTTTTGAACATACAGATATCATTATTATTTTCTAGAGTTACAGTTTTAATGCATAAGCATAAATAAAATAATTTAAAATATTTATATAAAGACAAAATTAGTGCTACCCACATATAATATGCATTCTTATTTTTCCCTCAAAAATTTGAGCAAAATCTGCACATTTTACATGGCAAAATATGGTAAATATCATCTGTTTCTTGATGTGATATGCTAAGAAGGAAAAAAGATCACTTCTATGGTATTTCTCCCCAAAACTGCATAACCGGAATCAAATCATGAAAAGACAAAGTTTAACAAACCCAGACTGAGGGAAATTCTACAATTCAAAATGCCTGGGTATAATTAGGCAGGACTTCCAGTCAAGATGACACATAGGTAAACATGGCTCTCCTCCTTGCACAACCACATCAAAATTCTAACTAAGCTATGGAACAACCATCATTCAGAACCATCATAACTGAGTTGAATGGAAGTTCTACAACTACAGAATTAAAGAAGAAACAAACTATGGAATTAAAGGAGAAAATATATTGAGACTTGTAGGAGGGACAGAGATGTGGAACAGGCTGGTCCCACACCCACTTATGGCAGATAAAAATTTAAAGGGATATCTCAGGAACAAAGGGACCCAGTGCAACACTAGGCCCCCCCAGCCCAGAGTTCCAGTGCCAGAAAGGTAAGTCTCCATAACTTCTGGCTATAAAAACCAGCAAGGGTTGAAGGTGTGGAAGACAGAAACTTCTGGAGTCCCAGGCAGTTCCTGCAAAAGGGCCCACGCACAGACTTACCCAAACTCACTCCCTCTGAGCTCCAGTGCAGGAGCAGCAGATTGAAAAGCACCAGAAGCACACAGGGAGAGCTTAATTGTCCAGCGAAGGTTGAGAACTGGGAGTCAGCTTTCTCTCAGAGAGAAGTGCTAACACAGCCCAGTGTTCCTTTTCTGAGCCCTCCCCCAACAGAGCCACAGGGCCAGCAGGCAGATGCTATCTCTGAGACTCCATTACCTGGCACACAGTCTTTAGCCTACTCTGGTAATTCCCTGAGGCCCAGCTCCAACCAACTTTCAGACCACCGAAGCTATAACCAGTGGATTTTCTACATGAGTAGCCCATGCTTATCATAGCCCATGCCAGATTTTCCTAAATTCTCTCAAACAAGCAGCATCTGACTTTAGCTTGCCTTGTACCTCTCATCAAGTGCCCCAGGCCCAGCACTAGCAGTAGCTTCTTAGTTCACAGCTTGGCCTGGCCTGAGTAACTCTGAGCCCAGCACAAGTACCAGCCATCTGCAGATCACTTTGTAGCTTATGCCATGTGACCCTGGAAAGAAACAGGTATTGGCTGACCTTGGAAGTACCAACAGTAATCAAAGCTCAACTATAACAGAAGGGCGTACATAGCCCATACAGTGGGTGCACCTCAGTTACCCAGCTTAGGTAACAGGGGAGGCTGTGCCACTGAATCCTACAGGACATGTAATATATAAGGCCACTCTACCAAACTTGGGAGACATAGAGTTCTAACTCATACACAGAAACAAACACAGGGAGGCTGCCAAAGTGAAGAGACAAAGAAACATGGTCCAAATGAAGGAACAGAACAAAACGCTAGAAAAAGAACTAAACAAAATGGAGACAAGCAAGCTACTAGATGCAGAGTTCAAAACACTGGTTATAAAACTGCTCAAGGAATTTAGTGATAACCTTAATACCATAAAAAAGATCCAGTCAGAAATGAAGGATATACTAATTAAAATAACAATTCACACAGAATCAAAGGTAGAGTGGATTAAGCCCAGAATCAAATGAGAGCATTGGAATATAAGAAAGTAAGAAACAACCAATCAGAATAGCAAGAAGGAAAAAGAATACAAATAAATGAGGATAATATAAGAAGCCTCTAGGACAACTTCAGGCATACCAACATTCAAATCATGAGGGCACCAAAAGGAGGAGAAAAACCAAGAAATTGGAAACCGATTTGAAAAAATGACAGAAACCTTCCCTAACTTGGTGAAGGAAACAGACATACAAGTCCAGGAAGCAGAGAGAGTTCCAAACAAGATGAACCCAAAGAGGCCCACACCAAGACACATCACAATTAAAATGTAAAAGGTTAAAGACAAAGAGAAAATCTTAAAAGCAGCAAGAGCAAAGCAGCTGGTTACTTAAAAGAGAGAGACCTAATAAGACCATCAGCTGATTTCTCAAAAGAAATTTTGCAGGCTAAATGGGATTGGCAAGAAATATTCAAAGTGATGAAAGCAAGGACCTACAACCAAGATTACTCTGCTCAGCAAAGCTATAATTTAGAATCAAAGGACAGATAAAGAGCTTCCCAGACAAGAGGAGACAAAAGGAGTTCATTACCTCCAAATTAGCATTATATGAACTGTTAAAGGGTCTTCTTTAAGAAGATAAAAATTATGAACAATAAATTGAGAATAAATATATATCAACAAATACCATATAATTTCACCTATAAGTGGAATCTAATTAACAAAACAAACAAATGAACAAAATAGAACCAGAGGTTTGGAAATAGAAAAACAAATTGACAGTGACCAGAGGATAGTTGGGGGGAGATAACAGGCAACAAAGGGGAAGGGGTAAGCAAAGGAACACAAATAGAGGACTCATGGGCATGGACAATGGGGGCAATTGACTGGGACTGGTGGGGGAACAGGGTAGGGGAGAGCAATGGGGAAAAAGGCAGGACAATTGTAACTGAACAACAATAAAAAAAATTAAATCTAAAAACAAAAATAAATAATCATGCAGAACAGAAACAGAATAATAGATGCAGAGAATGTTTTGATGGCTTCCAGATGAGAGAGGGTTGGAGGAAAGCATGAAAATGGTGAAGAGAACAGGAACTACAAATTGATAGTTACATAATAGTCATCGGGGTGTAAAGGACAGCATAGGAAACAGAGGGGCCAAAGGACATACATGCATGAACATGGAATGGACAATGGTGTGGGGAGATTGCTTGAGGGAGTTCAGGGTGCTGAGTGCAGGGGGTCAAGGGGGGAAATTGGGACAAGTTTAATAACATAATCAATAAAAGATAATTTTTAAATAATTGCTTGTACTTTAAAAAAGTTGCAGCCATGACAAAGAAAAACTGACAAGAAATTCCAGGTTAAAGGAGCCAGAAAAGACATAACAACTAAATGAAACATATTATTCTGACTGGGACCCTAAAACAGAAAATAACAAATTTCTTCTTATTTTACTATAAATGACATTAGTGAGACAATGGAAAAAACTTGAATAAGGTCTGTATTAATAAAAGTACTGTACTGATGATTATATAAATTATATACAAAATTTATTGATTTAAAAATTATACAGTGTTTATATGAGATAATCTCCATGTTTTTAGGAAATACATGAAAATAAATGCTGAATTTTTAGTGGTGAAGAGACAATATGTCTGCAACTTACTATCAATTGGTTCAGAAAATAATAGCATACATGTGTAGGTGTGGGTGTATATGCAAAGATCCACCTTGATCAATTATAATGTAGGCTAAACTAGCCTAAAAATAGTGGTCAAACCTAATCAGTTTCAACCTCCAGGAACGTATTTACCCCTTTAAAAAAATATTCTCATTGATCCCAAAAGGTATGTCCATAGTCTGTAGTTTCAGAAATATTGACCTTAGAAACTAAAATCTTAATAATTAGAATCTTAATAATTGTTTATCAAAATAAAATTGTATTTTATCAGAATATACCTATGGACTCTAAGAAAAACTAACCTGAGATCTTGAACTCCCTCTATTTCAATAATAACAAAAATGCCTGGGTTTGGCACTTTATATTATATACAGGGATAGGCAAAAGTATATTTACAATTGTAATACAAATATATAATACAATAATTAATAAATAATACAAGAATAAACTCTGTTTCATGATCTCACAACTATAAACTTATTTTTGTCCACTCCCGTATGCTAACTCAAAATCACCATGCAAGGAGGGTGTCATTATCCCAATTTTTTTTTTAAATTTTTTGGTCTATACCATTTTTTAAAGATTTTATTTCATTTTTAGACAAAGGGGATGCAAGGGAGGGAGAGAGGAAGAGAAACATCAATGTGTGGTTGCCTCTCACATGCCCCCAACTAGGGACCTGGTCTGCAACCCAAGCATGTGCCCTGACTGGGAATCCAACCAGGGACCCTTTAGTTCGCAGGATGATGCTTAATCCAGTGAGCCACACCAGCCAGGGCTCATTATTCCTACAAAAGAAATTTTCTCCCATGCACCTTTTTATGACTCATTGAGGTTTTAAACAGGGATATTTACTTATTTCATATGCTCAGCAATCCTCTAGGAAATTGGGAGTCTATAGGGAAAAAAAAGCAAACAAATCATTTTTGTACTGGGGAATCAAAGATGGTAGCAGTGTAGCATGCAGCTCTATTCATTTGCTCTCAGACATAGACCAGATTTGAAGTCAGAACTGAGAGCAATGAGGGAGTAAGAGCATCTGTGAGTGAGAGCACATGCAGAGGAGATTGTGGGGACTGCGCAGGAATAGGTAAGAACCAGCCTTCGGGGTGCCCAGCTGGGCTTTCTAGGGGGACTGGGAACCCATGACCAGGGCTTTCTAGGCAGACTGCCACCAATGCTCAGGCCAACACTGCTGGCTGCACAAGAGTCAGGGTGGCTGTAGATCAGCTCAGGACCCACAAGCTCCCCAGGTGGTGAGAGAAGACCTGGGAGGTGTGGGCTTCAGAAACAGCACAGGGGAACAGGTATGCCTAAGGCTGAAGACCTCTGGAGGGAGCAGGGACAACACACCATCAAGGCCTTGTGTTATAGCAGAGCTGAGAGGATCTTACCAACATCATCCAGGAAAGATTCAGAGAGAAACTTTAACTAAAATTGTTGGAGGCCCAGTAAGAAGATGGCCAGCCTTGACTGAGAGAGACTGCGCAATTTCTGGGGAGAAGGAATAGGTGTAGAACAGGACCCCCAGGGACCTGCACTACAGCATAGGGCCCATAGAGAAACCCTTTAAAAAGGGGAGCTGAGATGTACCTAAGGCTTGGCAGGGACACAGGTGCACAGGCCAGTGCACACAGGCAGGACACAGCAGCTTGCTAACCAGAAAACTCAGAGGCAGAGAAAACACTGAATGGGAGTTCATGACCCAACATGGCTTGTAAGCAGAAGGCAGAGCAGAAAGGAGAATGCTGCCCAAACCCCCTGCAAGTGGCAGGCTTAGGTCTGGAAGGGAGGAGCTGAATGCCTGAGATTTGCTTCAGTCAGCCAAAGCCATTCACAGACAGGCAAACCCAATCCCCATCTGAGGGATTACAGGCTTGGCAGAGTAGTGAGGTCAGGCCCAAGAGTTTCCCGCTGCTGTGTACATTTGCTCAGGGAAAAGAAGAAAAAGGCCCTGCTCCAGACACTATGTGCTACATAGCTGCTCAGCCCCAATTTACTAAGCCCAGCAGAGCAAATATAGGCACAACAAGATGCTATATTCTCTCCTACAATTAATATCCATTCTATATAATTCAAGCTTGGGCATAATAAGACACCAGGTATTATAATACAATTTATTTCAAATTTCATATATTGCTATTTCCTTTGCTTACTTCATACTACCTCCTGCCTCCTTCTTCATATATTTGTTTTAAATTATATTTTCTCTATTGTTATGACTTATTTCTATCCTGTCCCGTCACTACTGTTCCGTCCCTCCAGCCTCTCAAAGCCATTTGTGACGGTCATTAGCTCACATTCCTTCTCCCATTCTTAAAATGCCCTTACTGTCTCTCCACCTTTATCAGTCTTTGTTCCTAAATAGTGGATAAGGTAGTTGTTGTTACAGTTCTTCAATCTTATTTCTAGATAGTGACTATCTTTGTATTGCAAATCTCAAATTTCATGGTTCCCCTGTCCTAATCCATTTTACCTTTCTCCTGTTCTTCCCTTTTTTCATTTTAAATGTTAATTTTTCCCTGTCTTAGTCAGGTTTTCATCCCACACTCTCAAAATAACTTCTCCTTCCTACAGACACCTGTTAAGCTCTTTTTTCCCTTGTACCCTCTAATTCCCATTCCACCTATATACATCTTAGCTCATTGGTTGTTGATATCTCTGTGGTGGAAATTTTTCTGCAATTAGGGCCATATTATTATACTTATATATTTTTTGTTTTGAGGTTGTCTGTTTTTTTCTCTCCCTAGATATATACAAATTTGTATTTTTTAATTCTGTTTTAACCTAATACTACATGCTTCTCCTCTCTTACTCCATTCTACCTTTCCTCATCCCTGTTTTAGTTACAAAGTACACTTTATTTTCTTTACTAATTTGCCTTGTCTCTGTTCCCTACTCTTATTATTGCCCCTCTCCCTACCCTTGCAAAATCTCTTTTCTTTCAGTTAGTCACCTCATATTTGTTTTTCCTTTTTTATAATACTCTTAATCTCTTTAAACCTTTATTAATATTGGCTGTTGGTAGTATAATTGTGAGTGGGGGTTATCACTGCAGGGGTGGGTCTGTTTCCTGGGATGTTTGGTTTTTGTTCTGGCAGCACCTGTACAATTGTAGACAAGACATGGAGGACAGAGTGACTCTCAGTCATTCAGCCAGAGGAAGGAACCCACAAAAGAATGACCCAACAACAACCAAAACCCAATCACAACCACATAAAAGGCATAAAGAGCAGCACAAGAGCATCAAGCATAGGTGATCAAAAGGATTGCACCACTGAGTCCAACAGGTCTCCTACCACAGAAGATCAAACCACAAAGACAGGGAGTCAAAGTTTACTTAGATAAATCTAACAAGCAGAAAAAAAACAAGAGTCATCTAAAATAGGGACATAAAGAGAAAACTCCCAATTGAAAAGAAAGGAAGAATCCCCAGAAAGACTGCCAAATGAAATAGAGGCAACCAAATTATCAGACATCTTAGCTCAAAATAATGGTTGTAAGGATGTACAAGGAGCTCATTGAGAACTTCAAAGAACTCCAGGGAAGCTTCACGGAACTTATGGCAAACAACACCAGCAGGAAAAAGGACACAGAAACTATCAATAGGAGATAGGAGGAAATGAAAAATATAATATCTGAACTAAAAAACATGGTAGAAGGAATTAAAAGAGGTTAGATGAAGCAGAGGATTGAATCAATGAGCTCGAGGACAAGGTAGGAAAAAACTCCCAGACAGAACAAAAGAATGAAAAAAAAAAAAAAAGACTCAGAAAGAATGAAGAGGTGTTAAGGGAAGTGCAGGACAACATGAAACATAATAATATCCATTCAAGATACCAGGAGAAGAAGAGGATCAAGGGATGGAAAACCTGTTTGAAAAAAGTAATGATGGAAAACTTCCCTAATTTGGTGAGAGAAAAAGCCACACAAGTCCAGGAGACACAGACAGTCCCAATCAAGATGAACTCAAAAAGGCTCATTCTATGACACATCATAATTAAAATGGCAAAATTCCAAGACAAAGAGAGAATCTTAAAGGTAACAAGGGAGAAACAGGTGGTAACATGCAAGGGAGCTCCAAAAAGGCTAGCAGCATATTTCTCAACAGAAACACTACAAGCCAGAAGGAAATGGCAAGAAATATTCTAGGTAATAAAAAGCAAAGATCTGCAACCAGGAATATTCTGCCTAGCAAGGTTCTCAATTAAAATGAAAGGTGAAATAAGGAGTTTCCCAGACAAAAGTGGGCTAAAAGAATACACCTCCACAAAACCAACACTGCAAGATATGCTAAAGGGACAGCTTTAAGAAGGGGAAGAAAAAGAGTAAGTGAAAAACACAGATACAAAGGGGATAAATGGAAAAGAATAAGTACCTATTAATAATAACCTTAAATGTAAATGGATTAAATGCTTCAATCAAAAGACAATGGGTAGCTAAATAGCTAAGAAAACATGACCCACATATGCTGCCTATAAGGGACCCACCTTAGAACAAAAGACCTACACAGACTGAAAGTGAAGTGTTGGAAAAAATATTCCAGGCAAATGGACAAGGAAAAAAAAACTAGGGTAGCAATACTTATATCATATAAAATAGATTTCAAAACAAATCCTGTAAAAAGAGATAGACAAGGTTACATCATAATACTAAAGGGAAGAATTCATCAAGACATAAACATTGTAAACATATAGGCACCCAACATAGGAGCACCCAAATATATAAGGAAAATCTTGGGAGACTTCATAAAAGATACAGACAGTAACACACTTATAGTAGGGGATTCTAACGCCCCACTATCAACAATGGACACACCTTCCAAACAAAGAATCAACAAGGATATCATGGCATTCAACAGCACCCTAGATGAAATGGACTTAACTGATATACACAGAACCTTTCATCCCAAAGAAGCAAAATACACATTTTTTTTTGCAAACGTACATAGAACATTCTCAAAGATAGACCATACAATAGGACAAAAAAAGAAGCCTCAACAAATTCAAGAAAATTAAAATCATGTCAAGCATTTTTTCAGATCACAAAGGCTTGAAACTAGAAACCAACCTAAATGAAAAAACTCAAAAAGACTCCAATTCATGGAGACTGAATAACATATTAAACAATAAGTGGGTTAGCAGTGAGATCAAGGAAGAAATCAAAACGTATCTGGAAGCAAGTGAAAATGAACACACAACAGCCCAAAACTTATAGAGCACAGCAAAGGCAGTCCTGAGAGGGAAGTTTATAGCAATACAGGCCTACCTAAAAAAGACAGAAACATTTCAAATAAACAACTTAACCCTACAACTACAAGAACTAGAGGATCAACAGCAAACAAAGCCCAGAGTGAGAAGAAGGAAGGAAATAATCAAGATCAGAGTAGAATTAAATGATATAGAGACTAAAAGAACAATTCAAAGGATCAATAAATCCAGGAGCTGGTTCTTTGAAAAGATAAACAAAATTGACAGCCTTTAACCAGACTCATCAAAAAAAGAGAGAGAGAGAGAGGGAACCCAAATAAACACAATCAGAAAAGGAAGAAGAGAAATTACAATGGATACCACAGAAATATAAAGGATTGTAAGAAATTACTATGAACAACTATACTCCAAGAAACTGGACAACCTGGGTGAATGTTCAAATTTCTAGAAACATATAATCTTCCAAAACTGAATCAAGAGGAAGCATAAAGTCTGAATAGATCAATAACAGCTAGTGAAATTGAGGTAGTAATCAAAGAACTCCTGGCACACAAAAGCCCTGGACCAGATGGCTTCACAGGAGAATTTTTCAAAACATTTAAGGAAGAGCTAACCCCTATCCTGCTCAAACTGTTCCAAATATCCAAGAAGAGAGAAGACTCCCAAACCCTTTTCATGAGGTCAGCATATCCTAATTCCAAAACCAGGTAAAGACACAACAAAGAAAGAAACCTACAGGTCAATATCTGATGGAAATAGATTCCAAAATACTCAACAAAATATTGTCAATCTGGATTCAGCAATACATTAAGAAGATCATACACCATGATTAAGTGGGATTCATCCCAGGGATGCAAGGATGGTACAATATTCACAAATCAATAAATGTAATGCATTGTATAAACAAAATGAAAAACAAAAATCACATTATTGTATCAATAGATATGGAAAAAGCATTTAATAAAGTACAGCACCTATTTATGATAAAAACACTCAGCAAAGTGGGAGTAGAGGGAACATACCTCAATATAATAAAGGCCATATACAAGAAACCTACAGCCAACATACTCAATGGGCAAAAACTAAAAGCTTTGCCACTAAGATCAGGCACAAGACAAGGGTGTCCTTTTTCACCACTTTTATTCAATGTAGTATTGGAAGTTCTAGCCATAGTGATCAGACAAGAAAAAGAAATAAAAGGCATCAAAACTGGAAAAAAGGAAGGAAAACTGTCATTGTTTGCAGATGACATGAGAGTGTACAAAGAAATCCCTATACACTCCACAATAAAAACTACTCTACCTAATAAGTACATGTGGCAAAATGGCAGGATATAAAGTCAATATTTAGAACTCAAAAACATTTTGTGCACCAACAATGAAATATCAGAAATGGAAATTAGGAAAAAAATTCCTTGTACTATAGCAACAAGAAAAATAAAATACCTAGGAATAAACTTAACCAAGGAGGTAAAAGGTCTATACTCAGATAACTATAGAACATTGAAGAAAGTAATTAAGGAAGATACAAATAAATGGAATCATATACCATGTTCATGGATTGGAAGAATTAATATCATTAAGATGTCCATACTACCCAAAGCAATAAAAAATTCAATGCAATTCCTATCGAAATACAAATGACATGTTTTGCAGATATACAACAAGTATTTCAGAAATTTATAGGGAACCATAATTGACCCCAAAAAACCTCAGCAATTTTGAGAAAGAATAACAAAGTAGGAGGGATATCAAGACCCTATATCAAACTATACAACAAGGCCACTGTAATCAAAACAGTCTGGTACTGGTATAAGAACAGACACGTAGATCAACAGAACATAATAGAGAGCCCCAAATAAATCTAAGTCTCTGAGGTCAATTAATATTCATCAGAGGGGGCAGAAGCATAAAATGGAGTAAAAAGCCTCTTCAGCAAATGTGCTGGCAGATCTAGACAGCTACATGCAAACAAATGAAACTTGACCACCAACTTACACCATACACAAAAATAAACTCAAGATGGATAAAAGAGTGAAATATAAGTCATAACACCATAAAATTCCTAGAGGAGAACATAGGTAGGAAAATTTCAGATATGTTTTCACCGTTATGTCCCCTAGAGCAAATGACATAAAGGAAAGAATAAACAAATGAGACTTCATCGAAATAAAAGTTTCTTCATGGCTAAAGAAAACAGCAGCAAAATGAAAAGGGAACCAACCATATGGAAAAATATATTTGCAAATGATACCTCAGACAAGGGTTTGATCTCCAAACTATATAAAGAACTCACACAACTCCACTCCAGGAAGACAAACAACCCATTTTAAAAAATGGGCAAAGGACCTGAACAGACACTTCTCCAGAAAGGACATACAGAGGGCTCATAGGCATATGAAAGGATGCTCAACATCACTAGCCATCAGAGAGATGCAAATTAAAACCACAATGAAATACCATCTCACACTGGTCAGAATGCCCATCATAAACAAACCAACAAACAGGTGCTGTTGAGGTTGTGCAGAAAAGAGAACCCGAGTATACAGTTGGTGGGAAAGCAGACTGGTGCAGACACTGCGGAAAACAATATGGCATTTCCTCAAAAGTCAATAATGTCTATATTTCCTCAAAAAAATTTATAAACTGGCTGGTTTGGCTCAGTGGATTGAGTGCTGGCCTACGAACTAAGGGGTCACCAGTTTGATTCCCAGTCAGGACACATGCCTGAGTCTCCGACCAGTCCCCCAGTAGGGAGCGTGCAAGAGGCAACCACACACTGATGTTTCTCTCCCTTTCTTTCTCCTTCCCTCCTATCGCTCTAAAAATAAATAAATAAAATATATTTTTTAAAGTCTAAAAATGGGTTTCCCTTTTGCTCCAGCAATTCTACTGCTGGGATCATACCCTAAGAATCCTGAAATACAAATTCAAAAGAACCTATTCACTCCTATGTTCATAGAAGTTTTATTTGCATGAGCCAAATGCTGGAAACAACCTAAGTGCCCATCAGTAAATGAGTGGATCAAAAAACTGTGGTACACAATTTTTTAAGTTACACATTGGAATACTATATGGCAGAAAAAAAGAAGGAACTCCTACCCTTTGTGACAGCATGGATGGAACTGGAGACTATTATGCTAAGTGAAATAAACAAGGCAGTAAAAGACAAACATCATATGATCTCACCAATAAGTGGAACCTAATCAGTAAAACAAATGATCTGAAAAGGACCAGAAATATGGAAATAAAAAACAAAATGACAGGGACAAGAGGGGAGGGAGGAGGTGGATAATGGCAGAAGGGGACCGTGTACAGAGGACCCATGTACAAGGACAATGGTGTGGGGATTATCCTTGCTCACAGGAGTTGACAGGGCTGGGGAGAGTAACAGGGAGAAAAATAGGGAAAACTGTAACTGAACAATAAAAAGATAAATAAAAATAAAAAAATGTTTAATTAAACAAATCATTCTTAAACTGAAAGATATATAATCTAAAGAAGAATTAAGAGCAACATCTACAAGAAAGAACTAAGTATTTAGGTAAATACTAGAGTACACCTTAGATACTACTAATCTGATACAAGTTCAGATTTTTCCAAATTCCAAGGCACTTACAAAGTGACTCCAGGTGGTAGGTGAGAAATGGCTGCACCTATTTCATGCAGTTTCCTAAGCCCAGGACAAAGGGTTCCCATTGTTCTTTAATCTAAAATAGCAACAGGAAAATGCAATGGTTTAGAGAAAAGGCAGACTCAGAGTCTGAGACATAATTAGATACTTTGTCTTAGTTAACTGCCCTTCCAATTCACCTCAAGTTATGTATATGGCCTTTGGATCCAGGTGGCCTAGGTTTAATTTCTGACTTGGCTACTCACTGGCTGAGTTACCTTGGACAAAATCATATCCTCTCTAAATCTCAGTGTCTTTGCCAACAAAACAGAGATGCTGGTAACTAATTCACAGAGATTTTGGCAAAAATTAAATGATTCTACATATAAAACTTTTAACCCAATAAAGAGTCAATTAAAAATGTACTAAATGTTGTTACTCCCAATCAGTGTCCCCTCTCAGGGTTACAAAGAAAACTGTTGCTTAAGAAGTCCAGAGGCACCCCAGTTCTGCATTCAGAAACTTCTCTGTGATGAGGAAACTCAAAGAAATTTTCATCAACCACTAGATTTGGAGTCTTGATTTGAAAATATGTAGGAAATCTTTCCTTTGTAAACCAAAAATGAAGACTTTAGTCTGGCAACAGAACAAAATGATTTGAAGTTGCATAGATACAATAGAAAATATTTTCTTTACATTAATGAAACAAAACCATACAAATACTTTTTTAATGGTTAAAGGTCTCCCAGGTTGCCAAATAGCATCTCCTTACTTGAAAAAATTGCTTAACCACTCAGCCCTATTCACCATCAATCTACCAGCTTACAACAAGCTTTCTCCAGTTCCTGAAGGCTTAATTGAAGTTGGTAGACAAACTCATATTTAATATATAAATATATATAAGTACTAGAAAAATACAAGGTATTTAATTGAAATGATAACCCAACAAATCACTTATTCCAAGTATTTGGCTTAGTCCTTGAGCTCCTTTATGGTTGGGCAACCATGGTGTCTTCTCTCTTTCCAATTTGTCTCTTCTTGGTAGAAGTAAATTGGTGTGAAATTGAGATTTTATTCATGGGCTTGAACGGTTCTCTCTCTTCTCTGAATAACTCTATACTTATTATCTACCCTTTTCAATTAGAAATGATTACACATCGATCTCAGTTATTCTCTGTTTCCCTTTAGAAAAAAAAAATTCCCTTTAGAAAAAAATTTCCATTAGAAAAATTTCCCTTTAGAAAAAAAATTCTTCATAAGGGGAAATCTTCATGACATTGGATTTGCAACAATCTCTTGGATATAATAACAAAACCACAGGCAACAAAAGACAATGTAGATAAATTGGACTTCATCAAAATTAGAAGCTTTTGTGCATCAACAAATACTATCAAAAGAGCAAAAAGAGAACCCACAGAACAAGAGAAAATATTTGCAAGACATTTATTTAATAAGAGATTAATGTCTAAAATTTAGATTATACTCAAAAATATTTAGAAAATTCCTATAATTTAATGTCTAAAATATTTAGAAAATTCCTATAACTTAACAGTGAAAATACAAAAACCCAATTCAAAACTGGAAGAAATTGAATAGATATTACTCTAAAGAAGATATGCAAATGGTCAATAAGCATATGAAAAGATATCAACACCACTAGTCATTAGAGAAATGTAAATAAAAGCCACAATGAGGTATCAATTAACATCCATTAGGATGGCTGGTATTTTTAAAAATGGAAAATAACAAGTGTAGTGTGGATCTGAAGAAATGAATTCTTGTACACTACCAGTGGGAATGTAAAATGGTGCAGCAATTTGGAAAGGAGTCTAGCAGTTCCTTAAAATTTAAAAATAGAATTACCATATGGACAAGCAATTCCATTCTAGGTATATACCCCAAAAACTTGAAAGCAGGGGCTTTAACAGATACTTGTATACCTATGCTCATAGCAGCATCAGTCACAATAGTCAAAATATGAAAACCCAAATGTGTATCAATAGATGAATTGGTAAACAAAATGAAGTATATACATACAATGAAATATGATTTAGGCAAAAGGAAGGAAATTTTGACACTTGCTAAAATATGAATGAAACTTGAGGACATTATGCTAAGTGAAATAAACCAGTCACAAAAGGACAACTGCTACATGATTCCACTTACATGAGGTACCTACAATAGTTAAATTCATGAAAACAGAAAATAGAATGACAATTACCAGGGGCTAGAGGAGAGCTGAATGGAGAGTTATTGTTAAATACAGAGTTTCTATTTGAGATGAAAAGGTTCTGCAGATGGACTGTTGTGTTGGTTGCGCAACATTATGGATGTATTTAATGCTACTTAATTGTACAACTAAAATGGTCAAAATTTTATATTATGGTAATATATAAGTGGTCATCTTTATGTTAGGTGCATTCATTTCTTAAGGACCTGGCCATTGTGCAACATCTCTGTGTCATACATGAAGCCCAGTAATCCTGAACAGTAGATAACTAAAAAAAATTTGCTTCAGAATTAATCAGCTGGCATGTTTCTCAGTTTACATAACATTGTTTTTACATGCACAGAAAAGGAAGGCAAACAAAAGAATGAAACATTTATTTAGCACCTACTGTACTCCAAACATTGCTAGAGGTTTGATATACCTTAATTCACCTAATCCTTAAAGATTCATAAAATTCCAAAGAAAAATTTCCCATTGGCCTGGATAGTGTGGCTCATTTGGTTGGAGCATTGTCCCATAGATTGAAGGGTCATGGGTTTGATTCTCAGTTAGGGCACATGCCTGGGTTGCAGGTTTGGCCCCCAGTTTGGGTGTGTACAAGAGGCAACTAATCAATGTTTCTCTCCCTGTCTCTTTCCCTCTTTCCCCATCTCTCTCTAAAAAAAAAAAAAAAAAAAAAAAAAAAAAAAAAAAAAAAAAAAAAAAAAAAAAAAAAAAAAAAAAAAAAATTCAAAATATGATCAGGACTCCAGTTGGGTGTCTTACTTTGTTTATTTACTGTCCATATTTTTACACATTGTATTATCTTCATAATTATCTGAAATCCAACACATAAAGTGATTTTAAGTAGATGTGGGTCAGCTCCCTTCCAATTCATTTCTGTAGTACAAGCCTAGCCCCACTGGCAGCTACAACAACACAATTCAACTTGAGGGCCCATGAGATAGCTCTCCAACATTGAACTTTTCAGGACTATCTCCAGAGCTACCCCACTAGCACTAGGCAGACAAGCAGTTAGGGTGATTCTTTATTAGTAGAACTTTGAGTGCATGTAATTGTTCACTTTTGTAGTCAAGGTCTCAGGCATGGCCATCTTTGGTGGTGGAGGTCCAAGGAAGATGACAATGAAGACTCATCAAAGATATCTTGATTAGAGACTATCTTAGCTGGGGATACTATAGCAAAACACCATAGACTAGGTGGTCTAAACACTAGAAATTTATTCCTCACAGTTCTGGAGGCTGCAAAATCCAAGATCAAGGTGTCATCAGATTTGGTTCCTGGTCTGCATATGGCCACCTTCTCAATCTGCCCTCCCATGGGAAAAGAGAGAGAGAGAGAGACTCCCTCTGGTCTCTCTCCCTTTTCTTATAAGGACACTAATGTCATCATAGTGGCCTCACCTTCAAGATTTCTTCTAAACCTAATTTACCCTCCAAAGACACCACCTACAAACCATCATGTTGGATGTTGAGACTTCAACACATTAATTGCAGGGGAGGGGAATATTTAGTGCATGACAGAGACTGGACTAAAAGATTGGTTTGCCCCATTGACAGCAAAGATCATTAAAGGTTTCAAAAACTGATTCTCCCAATGATAAATTGAGCACTTGCCTAAGAGATAGAATTGGGGGATGCAGAGTGCAGGGAGGAATATAAGGACAGTGCAGGGAGTGACAGGATAGCTCTTCCACAGGAGACCAGAATTTCTGGCTTTGTGGAAGTTTTCAGATTCTGAATCTTACAGTTTTATAGTGTTGTCCTGTGAATCTCAGTGCCCCAGCCATGGCCTCCCTACCTGGTGAGGCTTTGTGCCTCTACACAGAAGCACATAAAGATTTGCAATGATACTTGGATACACATTAAATTTCACACTTAATGTATCTGGGTCATATGAATGTGATGTTTTTATTTTATTTAGTCTGTCATTTACCAATCATTTCTTTTAAATTGGTTTTTTTTTATGCTATAACTAATCATGCAATATTAGACTGGCCAACATATGTAGTACTGAGAACATTAATGACAGTAATATCTATCAGAAATTATTTGATATCCAAAATTCCAAGACTTGAAATATCTTCCAAGCCAAGAATGAGGAGGAAATATAAAGTACACAATAAATTATTTTTTAAAAAGGTTTGGGAAAAACTAATGCCAAGCATATGATTATATTTGGAAATATGGAAGCAAATGCCTATATTTTGCAGTTTTCATCTGTTGGTCTAGCATAATAATAAAAAACACACAAAAATCTCTCAGTGTTCTTCAGGCTGGATGATTCCAGCTTCTTTAACTTTTACCTATGAGTCAACTTGAAAGAAAAACAAAAGCATTATGGGACCTTTGGGACAACATGAAATGTAACAACATCTGTATCACAGGGGTATCAGAAGGAAAAGAAAAAAAGCAAATATCAAGAACCTATTTGAAGAAATAATGGCCAAAATCTTCTATAACCTGGTAAAGGAAAAAGACATACAAGTCAAGGAAGCACAGATTGTCCTAAACAATATGAACCCAAGGATACATCATAATTAAAGTGGCAAAGGTTAAAAACAAAGAGGAAATTTTTTTTGAAAAGCAAGAGAAAGACAGTTAGTTACCTAAATGGGAGTTCCCATAAGACTTCAGCTGATTTCACAATAGAAACATTTCAGGCCAGAAGGGGTTGGTTTAAAATATTTAAACTGATGAAAAGCAAAGAACTACAACCAAGACTACTTTACCAAGCAAGGCTCACATTTAAAATTGCAGGAGAAATCAAGAGCTTCCCAGACAAGAAAAAATGCTAAAGAAGTTTGTTACCACCAAACCAGTATTACAAGAAATGTTAAGCCCTGGCTGGCATAGCTCAGTGGATTGAGTGCGGAATGTGAACCAAAGCATTGCAGGTTTGATTCCCAGTCAGGGCACATGCCTGGGTTGCAGGCCATGGCCCCCAGCAACTGCACATTGATGATTCTCTCTCTCTCTCTTTCTCCCTCCCTTCCCTCTCTAAAAATAAATAAATAAAATCTTAAAAAAAAAAAAAGAAATGTTAAAGGGGCAGCTTGAAGGAGGAGGAAGAGTAGGAGAAGAAGAAGAAACCACATACACACACACACACACACACACACACACACAAGAAGAGGAACATAGCTAAAAAAATAAAATGAAAATATATATGTACCTATCAAAAATATCTTTAAATGTAAATGACTTAAATGCTCCAATTAAAAGACATATGGTAGCTGAATGGATAAGAAAGCAAGACCCATATAAATATTGCCTACAAAAGACCCACTTCAGAACAAAAGACACAAACTAAAAGTAAAAGGATAAAAGAAGACATTTCATGACAATGGAAAGGAAAAAATCTGGGGTAGCAATACTTATATTTATATCTGGCAAAATAGACTAAAATAATGACTATAGTAAGAAACAAAGAAAGACACTACATAATTATAAAGGAAACAATCCAATAACAGGCTACAATCCTTATAAACATTGATGCACCCAACATAGGAACAATTAAATATGTAAAGCAAATCTTTTTTATAGATTTTATTTATTTATTTTTAGAGGGGAAGGGAGGGAGAAAGAGAGGGAGAGAAATATCAATATGTAGTTGCCTCTCGCATGCCCCCTGCTGGGGACCTGGCCTGCAACCCAGGCATGTGCCCTGACTGGGAATCGAATCAGCAGCACCTTGCTTCACAGTCCTGCACTCAATCCACTGAGCCACACCAGGCAGGGCTAAACACATAAAGCAAGTCTTTATGGACATAGAGAGATTGACAGTAATACAGTCATAGTATGAAATTTTAACACCTTATTAATATCAATGGATAGATCTTCCAGACAGAATATCAACAAAGAAATGGTGGTTTTAAATGATACACTAAATCAGATGCATTTAATTGATATCTTAAGAGCATTTTACCCCACAGCAGAATATACATTCTTTTCAAGTGCACATGAGACATTCTCTTTAAAAAAAATGCATTTATTTATTTTTAGAGGAAGGGGAATGAAGCAAGAAAGAGAGAGAGAAAAACATCAATGTGTGAGAGATACATCCATTGGCTGCCCTTACAAGCCCCCAAGAGGGGACCTGGCCCACAACCCAGGCATGTGTCTTGACTGGGAATCAAACTGGTGACCTTTCAGTTTGTAGGCCTATGCTCAATCTACTGAGCCACACTAGCCAGGGCAAAGCATTTTCTAGGATAGATCACATGTTAGGACATAAAACAAGCTTCAATAAATTTAAGAAGATTGAAATCATACCAAGCATCTTCTCTGACCCAATGGTATGAAGCCAGAAATCAATCACAGGAAAAAAACACGTAAACACACAGAGGCTAAATAACATGTCAATAAACAACAAAAGGGTTAACAATGAGATCAAGGAAGAAATCAAAATAGACCTTGAAACAAATGAAAATAAGAACACAACAACCCAAAATCTATGAGAAACAAGCAAAGCAGACCTAATAGGGAAATTCATAGCATTACAGGCCTATCTCAAGAAATAAGAAAAATCTCAAATAAACAATCTAACTTTACACTTGAAAGAGTACAACAAACAAAGCATAAAGTGAGTAGAAGGATGGAAATAATAAAGATCAGAGCGAAATGAACACAATAGAGTCAAAAAGTAATTACAAAAGATCAATGTAACAAAGAGCTGGTTATTTAAAATGAAAGACAAGACTGACAAACCTTTAACCAGACTCATCAAGAAAAAAAGAGATGGAACCCAAATAAATAAAATCAGAAACAAAAGAGGAGAAATAACAACTGACATCAAAGAAATACTAAGAACCGTAAAATATTATGAACAACTATATCCCAACAAATTGCACAATCTGGAAGGAACTGATAAATTCCTAGAAACATACAATTTTCCAAAACTGAATCAGGAAGTATCAGAGAATCTGGATAGACAGATTACAACTAGTGAAATAGAAGCAGTCATCAAAAAAAAAAAAAAAAAAATTCCCAACAAATAAAAGTCTTGGACTGGATAATTTCTCTGCTTAATTTCACCAAACATGCAAAGAAGAACTAACACTTATCCTCTCAAACTTTTCCAAATGAATCAAGAGAATGGAAAACTATCCTCATTTTTTGAGGCAAGCATCCAAAACCAGATAAGAGAAAAAAATTATAGGCCAATATTCCTGATGAACATAGACATTAAAATCCTCAAAAAATATTAGCAAACTGGATCCAGTCATACATTAAAATCATCATATGTCATAATCAAGTGGGATTTATTCCAGGGATAAAAGGTTGGTACAATATCTGCAAATCAATAAGAGTGATACATCACATAAACAGAATGAAGGATAGAAATCACATGATCATACCAATAGATACAGGAAAAGCATGTGATAATATCCAGTACACATAAAACTCTCAGCAAAATAGGAACAAAGGGAACATCAATTGGTTGCATCCCATATGTGCCCCAACTAGGGATCAAACCCACAACCTAGGCGTGTGTCCTGACTCGGGATCAAAGCTGGAATCTTTTGGTGTACGGGACAATGCTTCAGCCAAATGAGCAACCCAGCCAGGGCTTAGCTGCCTGTCTATACACCAATAATGAACTATCAGAAAGAGGAACTAAGAAAATAATCCCATTTACAATTACATCAAAAAATAAAATACCTTTGAATACTTTAACCAAGGATATAAAAGATTTGCATTCAGAAAATTACAAGACTTTGAAGAAAGAAACTGAAGAAGATACAAGTAAGTGAAAACACATACCATGATCATGGATAGGAAGACATAACATCATTAAAATATCCATACTATCCAAAGCAATCTATACACTCAGTGCATTGGCATCAAGATGCCAATGGCATGTTTCACAGAACTAAAATGAATATTCCAAAAATTTATATGGACCACAAAAAATCCTGAGATAATAACCACAGCAAGCTTGAGAAAGAAGAACAAAGTTGGAGGAAGCATGTTATTTAATATCAAAATATACTATAAGGCCATATTATCAATTATAGTATGGTATTGGCATAAAAACAGACATCTCTCAATGTACAATAGCACCAACACAGAACTGGTTCCAACTTAGTTTATTGAATTCTTATCTTGAAATGATAATTTCAAGTCTAAATTTAAAGGAATGCAGGTTAGATGTCTATTCTATATTTACTAATTCAGTTTCTCATTTTAATTGACATTTCATTTATTCATGATGTGTTCCACCCCCACTAGATCTTTAGCTTCCAGCATAACTCAGACAAAATCACTTATTAACAGGTTAGAACCAATGAAAGTCAACAAGGTAGGAAGAAGCTGGAAGTCAGGACTAGAAGCAGATGGGTGAGCACATAGGTGGACACACTTAAGTCCTTGTTAAATTTTCTCATGATTTATTCAATAAAGAGTTACAGGAAGCAGTAAAAACACTTTGACAACCTTTGAAAATGTAAGATACTGAGGTCACTTTATCTTGTGGAATATGAAAGGAATAAAATGAGAGTGTAGAGCCACGTAAAATCAATTGACCTCAATCTGATTTATGCTGGGCGTCATCTAACAAATTAGGCTCCCCCTCCAGAGAGCTCACCAGCCTGTCTTTCTCCCCCCACCCCCACCCTGCCCAGCTCCTTCCCTGGGCAGGCTGCACTGCCCTGTGCTTTCCCTTTACCCTTTTCTCTCCTAAGCTCCAAGGGCCTGCTTCTTTGCCTCTGTAACTTGTCTCCTGAGCCCATTACATCCACAACTCACTTCTACCTCTGTGACTTTCCAGATAAACTTTCTCTTGTAAAAAAATACAAATTAATTTTAAAAAATTTAACAAAGTATCTGAAAGTTGGGATTTTTTATTTTATTGCAAGGAGAAAATTATAAATAATTGTATTAGGCACTAGGAGGATTTTACTACAGTTTGGATCAATTGTGAATGCTTTAAGTATATATTCTGCTTAAATAATGTCACCAGAAAAAAATATGTATTGCTATAGCTTAATAACTTGAACACATTTCCTACCTGAGTCCTCTTAAAATGAATTCTTTGCTACATGAAAATATAAAGTAGAGAAAAAAAGACTTTAAAAGACTTGCTAAGATATTAAAATTCAGTATAAACTAAATTACAAGAATTTTAAAATCATTTTTAACCTAGTTTGAAATAATCTCTCCGAAAAGGTAAAATTTAACTACAGCCTATTAACACCTAGATTTAAGAAACATATCCAATCATTTGACAAGCTTGGAAATAGTATAGCTATTGTCATGAACCCCAAACATGTAGACAGGAGCCTGGAAAAGGAAAATGTCAGGGTGGCGAAAGGGGCTAAGCTGGACCAGAGGCAAAAGAATGAGAACCTCGCTCTTGTTCTACAGTGACCACACGACTCAAATTAGTTGTTTTGCTTCCCAGAATTTTGAAATCAGAAGTTTTTAAAAAGTCGGTTAACTGATTTAAAATGCTGAGCTGACTAAGATCTCACCCTTGATTACACTCAGCCCTTCGGCAGTGCCCTCTGAATACCTCATGTTCAGTATCTGCTCCAATTGCCTCAGCCAAAACATGTCAATTCTTCCTAATAAGAACTCATAACACTTTAGAAACACTAATGTTGCCCTTCTCTCACTCTATTTTAATTATTTGTTTCTGTTCCTAAGAGCAGGTACAATGTGCATTTTTTTTTAATTTTCATAATGCCTGTGTATAGTAGGCACCCAAAATATTAATTAAATAAATGGCTTCAATTTTCTTGTCATGTACCATCATCTGGAAAGATCTCTACCCACTCCAGTGCAGAGGATGGATTGGCAAGAATCCAAATTTCTTTTTAGTGTACTCGCCTTCCTACTTACACTATACTTAAACTAATTATCAGAAAGCTTTCTTTTCAAGACAGTACTACTGTGAGAAGGAAGGAGATATACTAGAAAAATTCTAAATGAGTGGCAAGAAGAAATCATTCTGGAATTGAAGTGCTTTCTTGGTTATTTTAGGTCATGTCCCCCAGCGAAAAGACTGCAGTGAAGATTTGCTTCAGGATTTTATTGATCTCAGAAACACCTGTAATGGGGTGAAGAACGGAAGATTGAACAGAAGGCAAGAATGAACTGTGATACAGAAACAGCAGAGGTCTCATGAAATGCCACGAGGAGATCAGGGGCTGAAATAACCTTTCAGAGTTGTCCCAAATTGAGGCAAGGAAGCCCAGGACACTGCACATTACATAGTCATTGAGCGCAGGCTACTTTTAAACAGGGAATATGTAGGATTGGGCAAGTAAGCTCTCTTAGGCTGAGGACAATGTCCAGAGAGGGACTTGGGTTAAAACTGTCAGCAGCCAATATTCTCTGGTACTGAGGGAATGAGTGCCTAGGATTGAAGTGGGAATCACAGTAGTGCATCACAGCATTCCCTGCGCAAGCTAATCTATTGAGACACATAATGGTCAATGAAGTGAATGTATGTATAAATAAATCAGCACTGTCATTTAACCAGGAACATCAAATCACTAAGTTATGGGTTTGTTTGTTTTTTTAATTTAGGGTGAGGTTATTGAACAAATGAGGTATCTAAAATATTTCTATAATTTCGTCTGTCAAACATTTAGTCATGGTGGAAATATCACCACCCTACATGGTGATTTAGTTCAATGAAATTAAGAGAAGAATGCCTAGGTCCATGGCTTTGTCAAAAAAACAGATACTCTCTTTTTGCAGCTCTATGGCATGTTGCTGATACTGGAATGAGATGAAATAGTGTTATAGTTAAGAATATAGGGCCTCATGGCACCTGGAACACAGTAAATTCTCTTTAACGACAGTGAAAATTTAATATTACTATAAAGGACTCAGTAATATTGATCAGCTTATAGACACTCTTCAGTAAAAATGCTCACTGCTCCCCTGCATTGTAACTTAAATAAAATCATTTACATATTTATCCCATGGAAAATTAGTTTGAGTGCACTGATGAGAAATCAACACTGTTCCCTAATGTTAGATACCCAAACATGCTTAAATGAGCTCAAATTAGTGTAGTAACCATTTGCCTAAAAGTTAGAGTGACCTACCATATGAACCCTTAGCCTAAGACCTGAGACACGAAAAATAATGATTCTGTAGTCAGAATATTACACGAATGGAAATAATATCAATTAGAAGCTAGGCAGGAATAATATCATGGAGATGCTATAGGAAAGTAGTTGAAACAGACTCATAGGCACACAGAGCAGACTGGTGGTGGCCAGAGGGGAGGGGTATTAAGGAACTGGGTGGAAGAGGTGAAGGAATTAAGAAATACAAACTGATAGTCATAAAATCACATAAAGTTACAGGGATGTAAAGTACAGGGTAAGGAATATACTGGGAATATCTGCAGAACACTTTGTAAAGTATAGGATTATCTGACCACTGAGCTGTATATCTGAAACCAATAAAAAATAATATTGAGAGTAAGCTGAAATTGAAAAATAAAAATAAAGAAAAATAGTTAAAAATGGGATCCCTGAGTCAGACTAGAAAAAAATATTCTCACAGTACCACTTTGTTGCTATGTATATTTTTAGATTAAGTTAATTTTTCTGAGCCTTAGTTTTCTTATATGCAGTTAGTAATAGTACCAGCATCATTAAGATTATGGTTATATCAAGAGACATCAGCAAAATGGCAGGCCAGGAGGACCCAGCAATCATCCTCCAACAAAAACAACAATTTTTAAACTACCCACCAAAGAAAATGGCACTGGGAAGGCTCCAGAGTACAATGAAGAAATTGCAAGAACCCAGCAGAGCAAAAAAAACCTAATGATAGCTGCATAGAAAAGAAAAGAAAGCATTTTACCTGTGTCACCCCAGACCCCAGCTTGGCACACTTTGGTAACAAGAGGGTACCCCTGGGCCAAGACTTCCCCCATAAGGGTAAGGAAAGCGGAAGGACCCCAGGAGCTTCCACCATCCAGGCCCACAGCAGCCCCCACCACTGCTGTGCATATCCACAGCTTTTGGCACTAACAGTCTTCGTGGACACTGACCCCACTGACAAAACTGCCTACTGTCCACACCACCATATCACACACCACCTCAGCCATCTGAGCCATTACACACCACCCAGCTGGCATCTCCACACACACCTATAGGTGAAGCTCTAAAATAGGCGACTCCTCCTTCAAATGTGCAAACATCAACATAAGTGTTCATTAACTAGATAGGAGGAATTCTTTCACAATGTGTATGTGTATATATAGGTACATCTATTTGTATACATATATACAAACCATCATGATAGACACTTTAAATATTTTACAATTTTATATTGATTATACTTCAATAAAGCTGAAAAATGAAAGAGATAGTCTTTCCCAGACAAAAACTGAAAGTATTCATTACCATTAGACCTGCCTTACAAAAAAAACGTTTATGAGACTTCTTCAAATTGAAATAAAACACACTAAACAACAACATGTAAGCTTAAATAAAAGCATAAAAGTAAAAATATAGACAAATACAAAATAATGTAGTACCATAATGGTGGTGTTTAAATTACTTTTAATCCTACTATAAAGTTAAAATATAAAATTTGTCAGTGGATACACAATATAAAAAGAAATAAACTATGACTATAAAAATACAAAGGGGGGAAATTGATTGAAGTTAAGTTGTTATCAACTTATAAGAGATGGTTTTAACTACAAGATATTTTATGTAAGCCTTGAGCTAACCACAAAAACTAACTGTAATAGATGCACAAAAGAGAAAGAGAAAGAATCAAAATAACCACTACAAAAAAATCATTAAATAGCATGAGAGAAAGAGGGAAAACAACTGCAAAACAGACAGATAACAATTAACAAAATGGAATTAGTAAACCCTCATCTATCAATAATTATCTTTAAATGTAAATAGACGAAACTCCCCAAGCAAAAGTCATAGAGTACCTGAGTGGATTTTTAAGAATACAAGATCCAGTGATGTGCTGTCTACAAGAGACTCATTTTTAATTTAAAGACACATATAGTCTGAAAAGGAAGGGGTGGGAAAAGATAGTCATGCAAATGGTAACCAAAAAAAGCAGGACTGGCTGCACGTATATCCGAGAGAATAGACTTTAAGCCAAAAACTGTCTCTAGAGACAAAGACGGTGATTATATAATGATGAAAGGGTAAACTCAACAGGAAGGCATAACAATTATAAATACATATGCACCCAACACCAGAGCACCTAAATATATAAAGTAAATATTGACAGATCTGAAAGAAGAAATTGACACCAATATAATGCCACACTTAACAGAGAGAACATACAAACAGAAAATCAATAAATAACTGAATTGAACAACACTATAAACCAAATGAACCTAACAAACACAGCAGACCTTTCTACCTAACATCAGAAGAATATTCATTCTTCTCAAGCAAATACAAAACATTTTCCGGGATAGATCACATTAGGTCACAAAACAAGTCTTATCAAATTCAAGAAGATAAAAATCACTTCAAATATCTTTCTGACCACAATGGTATGAAACTAGAAGTCAGTAACAGCAAGACAACAGAAAAAATTTAGAAATATGCAGAAATGAAACAACACACTCTTCAACAACTAGTTCAAAGAACAAAACAGAATTTTGAAAGTATCATGATGAAAATGAAAATACAGCATAACAAAACTCATGGGATATAGCAAAAGCAGTAAAAAGAAAGGGAATAGTAAAGATTAGAGCAAAATTAAATCAAATAGAAAATATTAATAAACTAGGAGTTGGTTTTTTGAAAACATAAACAAAATTGACAAACCCTTAGCTAGACTTGACAAAAAATAAAAGACTCAAATAAAATTATAAATAAAATGGGAGACATTACAACAGATACCTCAGAAATAGAAAAGAGTTATAAGGGACTATTATGAATAATTACACTCCAAAGAGAATGACCTACAAGAAATGGATAAATTCTTAGAAACATACAACCTACCAAGACTGAATCAAGAAAAAATAAAAAGCCTGAACAGACCAAAAACAAATAAGGAGATTGAATCAGTAATCAAAAATCTTCAAACAAAGAAAAGCCCAGGACCAGATACTTTTATAGATGAGCTCTACCAAATATTAATAAAACAATTAATACCAATATTTAAACTCTTCCAAAAAAATAAGAAGGGACCCTTCTAAACTTAATGTATGAGGCAAGCATTACCCTTTACTAAAACAAAAAATACCACAAGAAAACTACAATCAATATCCCTGATGAACATAAATGCAAAAAATCCTCAATAAAAAACTAGCAAACTGAATTCAACAGCACATTAAAAAGGTAATAAACAATGACTAAGTTGGATTTAATCCTGGGAAACAACCATGGTTAACCATATGCAAATCAATTGATGTGATACACCAATATTAACAAAATGGAAAAAAAAATATGTGATCATTTAGTAGACACAGAAAAAGAATTTGAGAAAATTCAACAACCAGTCATGATTAAAACTCTCAACAAAATAATTATTTTCAAAACTTTATCTCAAAGCCATATATAAAAAGCCAATAACTAACATCATGATCAATAAGAAAAAACTGAAAGCTTTCCTTCTAAGATCTGATGCAAAGTAAGAATACCCACTCTCACCACTTCTTTTCAACATATTACTGGAAGTCCTAGCCAGAGCAATTACACAAGAAAAAGAAATAAAAGTCACCCAAATCAAAAAGGAAAAGATAAAAATATCTCTATTTGCAGATGACATAATTAAATATGTAGAAATTCTAAAAGCTCAACAAAAAACAGAACTAATAAATGAATTCAGTAACGTTGTATGATACTAAATCAACATACAAAAACTATTCACATTTCTGTACACAAACAATAAACAATCCAAAAAGGAAATTGAGAAAACAATTTCATTCACAATAGCAACAAAAATAACAAAATGCTTGAAATAAACTTAACCAAAAGGAAGAAAAACTTATATACTCAAAATTATTAAACATTGATGAATTAAATTTTAAAAGGCACAGATAAATAGAAAGACATTCCATGCACATGTATCATGTAAATTAATATTTTGTGTCCATACTACCCAAAGTAGCCTATAAATTCAATGCAGTTCCTATCAAAATACCAATAGCATTCTTTACAGAAAGACAAAAACAATCCTAACATTCATATGGAACCAAAAAGACCTTGAATAACCAAAGCCATCTTAAGCAAAAACAAAGCTATAGACATTGCACTTTCTGGTTTCCAAATATATTATATAAAACTATAGTTATCAAAACAGTATGATACATAAAAAAGATATGTAGATCAATGAAACAGAATAGAGAACCAATAAATAAATTCACTTATCTATAGTCAACAGATCTTCTTCAACAAGGGTGTCAAAAATGATGTTGGCAAAACTAAATATCCACATGCAAAAGGATGAAATTGGACCCTTATCTCATTCCATACCCAAAAACCAACGTCAAATGTAGTAATGACTTAAGCATAAAACATGAAACCATAAGTCTGTAAGAAGAAAACATAGGGAGAAACCTTCTTGACATTGGTTTAAGCAATGATATTGTAAATACAACATAAGTATCACAGGCAACCAAAGCAAAAGAGGCATGTGGGATATCACCAAAATAAACAAGCTTCTGAACAGCAAAGAAAACCATCAACAAATTGAAAAGGTAATCTATGGAAGAGGAGAAAATGTTTACAAACCACAAGATATGGTATGGTTTGATAAGGGGTTAATATCCAAAATATATAAGGAATTCATACAACTCAATACAAAAAAAGAAGAAATATTTTAAAATGGGCAAAGGACCTGAATATGCATTTCTCAAAAGGAGACATAAAATAAACAAGAGGCACATGAAAATGTTCTCAATATCACTAATCATCAGGAAAATGCAAAATCACAATGTTCTCATTTATTTGCAATGAAAAGGGGTAAGTTTTCACAGCTGTTAGCATGGTTATTATCAAAAAGACAAGAGATTTAAAAAATTGTTGGCAAGGTTATGGAAAAAGGGAAGCCCTTGTACACTATTTTTGGTACATGGTACAGCCATTATAAAAAACTGTGTATATTCCTCAAGAAATTAAACATAGAACTACCTATAGTCTAGCAATCCTACTTCTGTACGTAAATGCATTGGCAACAAACCAGCACCTGGTGTTAGACCACTGGAGTCAGACCAGACCTCAGTTAGGCAACTTTGGTTCTTGAATTCTGGCTGAGAAAGAATTCAGAGCAAAGACTGAACAAGTGTAAGAAAAAGTGTATTCAGAAAGTCACAGAGATAGAAGTGAGCCATAGAAGAAATGGGATCACAAAACAAGTTACAGAGGTGGAAAAAGGGCCCTTAGAGCTTAGGAAAAAGAGGAAAGCAAGGAAAAGGTGTCTGGGGAAAGGGGTTGGGGAAAGACGACAGAGTGCTGTGTAGACAGAAAATGAAAACAGAATGTCGAAAAGATAACTTCACTCTCATGTTCACTGCAGCATTATTCACAGTAGCCAAAATATGGAAACAACCTAAATGTCCATTGACGAATGAATGGAAAAAGCAAAAGTGGTGTATGTAAACACAACAAAATATTATTCAGCCTTAGAAAATAAGGAAATCTTGACATTTATGACAACATGGATGAACTTAAAGGACATTAAACTAACTGTAATGAGCCAGACAAATACTGCATGATCTCACATATGTGGGACCCAGAAGTCATATTCTCAGAAGTAGAGAGTGGAATGGGAGTTGCTAGGGGTTCAAGAGAGGAGCAAATGGGAATATGTTGTTCAAAGGGTACAAAGTTTCAGTTAAACAAGATAAGCACATTCTGAAACCCTAATATAAGACAATGTGAACATAGTTAACAATGCTGTATTGTGTACTAGAAATTTGCTAACAGGGTAGACCCACAAAAGGAGGAAAGGTGGAGAGAGAGAGAAAAGAAATTAGGTGATAGATATGTGAATTAACTTGACTGTGGCAATTATTTCACAATGTACACATATGTCAAAATATCAAGTTTTCACCTTAAATACACATACTTTTTGTAAAAGATTTTATTTATTTATTTTTAGAGAGGGAAAGGGTAGGAGAAAGAGAAGGAAACATCAGTGTGTGGTTGCTTCTTATGTACCCCTTCTGGGGACCTGCCCCACAACCCAGGCATGTTCACTGACTGGGAATTGAACTGGCAACCCTTTGGTTTGCAGGCCAGCACTCAATCCACTAAGCCACACCAGCCAAGGCAAATATACATACTTTTTATTTGTCAGTGATATCTCAAGAAAGATGGAGGGAAAAAATTGTGGTAATATCACATAGGATTATATATGGAAAGTGCTTAGCAGAATGCTTCTTATATAAAGTAATCAGTAAATACCAAATAGCAATAGTAATAATAGGTTTGAGATACTGTGAATTTGAAGACTTATGTTCAACCTTCAGTGACTTAAGAGGACTTCACAGTCAAGGAGATAGCAAACCATTGAAGCAGTGAACACCAAAGACACTCTGTAGGTATCATACTCAGGGTATGCTGGACCATGACAGTGAGGCCAGTTTAGATCCTGTTTGACTATGCTGAACTATTTATTCTAAAAGTAAAAGGGTTTCAAAAAGAGACGCAACAAGCATTTACTTGAGATCAATAAGAATAGCTATACCGGGAACACTACTTTGAAAGGCCTTCTACTTTTAGGTTAACTCTACACAGTTCTGTTCAGTAGTGAACAGTTATGTTTAGGGCTGGTGCATATTGAACAAGGTCCATGAATTTTATATGGAAATATGTAAAGGATTCCATAAGTGGCCTCATTTGTAATTGTAGAGTAGGAAAAAACTTTTCCTCTATTCTCCTAGGTTTGATACTTGGGTCCATGAAATAAACTGGTACAACCTGCAGACTAACAGGAGAAAAGATAAAAATTTATTAATTTTTAATATGTACACAGGGACATCACAGAAAAACAAAAGTAAATCCCATCCCTGAAAAGGGTGAGATTTGGGAACTTATACACTATCTTAATAAGAGGCAAGGGAGGGAGGGAGGATGTAGACATTTCAGGATAGAGTAATGATTTATTAAAAGTTGAATGGGCCCTAAGAAGTAGAGATGGGAGATATGATACTTTGTGACAAAGTTTGTCTGGTTGTCACTTCTAGTACTCTCCCTTGTGATGAGACTCCTGGGGAGGCAATTTATGACAATTTTCTTTTGGAAGAGCTGTCTGTAGGCAGATAAGGGGAGTTCAGAGAAAGCCTCTCTGTATATGCTGTTTTTCAAGGGCTTACATCTCAGAATAATCAATAGGCCAAAGCAGTATCTTTTTGGGTGGCATGTCCAGAACTTCTCATAATCATCTTGGAGCCTGTGTACAGTGTGGCAATAAGACTCCACAGCTGGATTTGTAACATCTTTTCTGGCTCAGTGTGTTCCCTTTGATTGTAGGATGAGAGGAGGTGTAAGAGTGAGGTGGGGACTGCACTAAAATGGAGTCCAAAAAAGTCCCCTCTTGGATTCGGGCTCATCACTACTCTAAAACATATGTGTGTGTGTGGACAAAAAAAAGAGAGGTTCTGTATTAAAACTAAAAAGTCCAGTGATGAAATGTAACCTCACAGGGTGTTCTGGTCATAAATTCCTAACTGGGAAGGTCATGGTGGGTAGTCATGTTTCAGGCCTACAATGTTTTCAGTCCATTAACAAAAGCCAGCCCTGTCCATTGTTCTCATGCATCTAGGTTAACACGCCTTTGATATGTCAGAGTAATCCTCTTTTTTAGACCCTCTGGAAGCAACCACCCTCAAGAAAGCACATAATTACCCTGGCCAGGTTAGCTCAGTTAATTAGAGAGTTGTCCCAATACATGAATGTTGTGGGTTCCATCCCTGGTCAGGGCACATACCAAAACCAATGAATGCATAAAAAAGTGGAACAACAAATTGATATCACTCCTCCTCTCTCTCTCAAAAATCAATAAATAAAAAAATGAAATAAAAAATAAAGCATAAAACCTTGTTAACTATCTTATAATCAATCTGTGCCTTGCTTTCTCCCAAATCCATGTAGTCTCCTCACATTCCCCCCATAATTCCAAATGCATAAAGAAAACTGCAAGACTATCACTTTGCAGCATTTGAGATCTTGCTTCCCAGCAATCATCAATTTTGGCTCAAATAAACTCTTACAAACATTTTCAAAAAAAAATTCTTAGGTTATAAAATATCCCCAAATCCCCATGATGATTGTGAAACAATAATCAGCTCCAATTGTCCTAATGCAGCATATTCTTGCATCATGGTTTCAAGCTTTTTAACTCATAATCTCTCTAGAAGATTTTGGAAAGACTATGTGCCTCTTCATCTTTTAGGCGTACTTTTTTATTACAGGTTTTTTTACTTTGTTTCTTAATATTAGTAAAGAAATTTATACATGTCATGAAATAAAATAATTGAGGTCTGACTAATTGGAAGAAATATTTCATAATACGACTTCATAAATAGGTTTAAACTCTCTCATTGAATAAGGTATAGCTAATCTGTAAACTCACCTCAGAAATAGCCATTGCCTCTGTTAAGAATCAAAGTTAGTTTCCTGGCTCCATGAGACTGTGTTGGAAATTTAACATAATATATTTGACTAGTTCTTCATACTTTTCAAAGAAAGCTTCATACTCTTATGTCTCCTGATGGGCTTTATCCGTTCGCTATCGTTTGATGGGAGAACCACTACTCTTTTTTAAATAACATTTTTATTTTTAATTATAATTGGCATACAATATTATATTAATTTCTGGCATACAGCATAGTGATTAGGCATTTATGTAACTTACAAAATGATTACCCCAATAAATCTAGTACCCATCTGACACCATATATAGTTATTATAATATTATTGACTATATTCTCTATGCTGTACATTATATCCCCATGGCTATTTTTGTAGCTGGCAAATTGTACATTTTAATTCATTCCCCCTTTTAACTTATCTCCCTAAGCCCCTTCCCATATGGCAATCATCAGTTTATTCTCTGTATTTATGAATTTACTTCTGTTTTGTTTCTTTATTTATTTTGTTTTTTTTAGATTCCACATATAAGTGAAAACAAATGGTATTCGTCTTTCTCTGTCTGATTTATTTCACTTAGCATAATATCCTCCAGGTCCATCTATGTTGTCACAAATGGCAAGATTTCATTTTTTTATTGGCTAAGTAATAGTCCATTGAATATATGTAGCAGTTCTTTCTCCAATCATCTATTGATGAACACTTAGGTTGCTTCCATATCTTGGCTATTATAAATAATGTTGCAATAAACTTAGGGGTACACATACCTTTCCAAGTTAATATTTTAATTTTCGTCTGATGAATACCCAGAGTGGAGTTGTTGGGTCATATGGTAGTTCTAGTTTTAATTTAGGGGGGGAACCTCCATACTGTTTTCCATAGTGGTTGTATCAATTTACAATCCCACCAACAGTGCACGAGTTTCCATACTATCCACATCCTCACCAACACTTACTGTTTGTTTGTTTATTGAAGACAGCCATTCTGACAGCCATGAGGTGATATCTCATTGTGGTTTTGATTTTCATTTTTCTGATGATGAGTAATGTTGACCATCTTTTCATATGTCTATTGGTCATCTGTATGGCTGCTTTGGAGAACTGTCTGTTCCAGTCTTCTGCCTCTTTTTAATTTTTTTTTGGGGGGGTTAGTGTTAAGGTGCACAAGTTATTAATAAATTTTAGATATTAACCCTTTATCAGATGTATAATTGGAGAATATTTTCTCCCATTCAGTAGGATGTCTGTTTTGCTGATGGTTTCCTTTGCTGTGCAAAAATTTTTAGTTTTGTGTAGTCCCATTTATTTTTTCTTCATTTCCTTTGCCCAAGGAGACATACTCAAAATATCATTACTAAGAGTGATGTAAGAGAATTTACTCCTTGTGTTTTCTTCTAGGATTGTTATGGTTTGGGATCTTACATTTAAGTCTTTAGTTCATTTTTACTTTATTCTTGTATATGGTATATGAAAGTGATCCCTTTTCATTTTTTCACATGTGTCTGTCCAATTTTTTTCACAACATTTACTGAGGAGATTATCTTTACCCTATTGTGTATTCTTGCCTTTTTTGCCATAGATTAATTGACCAAAAAGGTGTGGGTTTATTTCTGGGTTCTTTATTCTTCTCCATTAAGGTATATGTCTGGTTTTTATGCCAGTACCATGCTCTTTTGATTATTATAGTCTTGTAGTATAGTTTGATAGCTGGTAGCATGATACCTCCAACTCTGTTCTTTTTCAAGATTGCCTTGGCTCTTTGGGGTCTCTGGAGAACCACTACTCTTGAGTCTTAATAGCCTTTAAAGAGACATCAAAAGGAAGATGGCAAAACATAAGTTTTCCTAAATTTAACTCTCCTATTTCTCAAGATTTTCCCATATATTAAAACTTTCTGGTTTTAATTAAGTCCACCACTAACAGCTCTCCTCTTTCAGAGAAATTACTTAATTCTTGGAAAAAGAGAAGGCTAGAATTCCCCACATAACCAATGAACAGAAAGCAGTATTAGTGTATTTACAGAGTGTTTCAACAGAAGAAAGAGAAAAAAGCAGAGATAAATGAAGATATTTTTTAAGTGCTATAACTGATAAGATCACTGGTTCTTGGGTCATAGGGGAAATATTGACCGAATCTGAAATTTGATTGGTTGTTATCAAATGATTATACAGATAACTTAAAAACTGTTAGGCAACATTCACACCCACTAATTCTCCTAAACCAATATCCCAGAAAGAACTAAACTCTACCTTTGTATTTCAGTGAAGAAAAGGCCACAGAATTCTTGAGCTAGAAATATTTTCAAGATATCTAGCCACTACTTCATTTTCAGGTGGCAAGGAAATGTGAAAATATGAGAAGTGTTTTTTCAACATCTTTTAAAGTTAATTATCAATGTATTATGATTATAAATAAATGAAAATGAATGACATATTGTGCAGAAAGGAAATGGGAAATAAAAGAAGAATCTCTTCTGGTGCACTCTTCCTGCTGAGGTAGAAATTAAGCATTTTTTTTTTCCACAGCCAGCTTTCAAAGTGCTGGTACAGCAGAAATTCTTTGTTGTAAAAATGTTAGACACGGTATTTACCATAAAAGGTTAACAGTGATGTGTTAGGAATTTGTTGTTCAATCAATGTAAAATGATTACATTCTAAGGAGTCTGCGAGTAATTTAACTAGTTTAGAGCCCAAGACAATAAAACCAATAAAATTAACCCCCATATTGTTCAGCTACTTAGGCACTGTTCCACAGCTAAAGTCTGCTCCCTGACCTTGCCTGGTCTTTTCAGAATGGGCATTATGTTTAAGAAATAACTCAGTAAGTAAGTGCAGAACACACAACAGAAATTCGTTCATCATGGCTGGAAAAGTATCTAAAAGCTGTGAAGGAAGATTACATACTAAATGATAGAGTCATGGAACAGTAGACTTAGACAGGAGCTTTGAGATCATTTAATAGGAGCCTTTCAATGACTCATTACAAAGCTTAGAATCAGAGAAGTATAATGATTTGTTCAAAGTAACTGAGTGTCAGAGCTTGAAATAAAATTTCTGGTCATTCTGAATATTATGTTCTGCAACTGTAAAATACACATACTCACCTCATTGAGTGACTGTGGAATTTAAATGAATATAGGTGAATGTACTATTTTAAAGTTACCAAAACATTGTAATAAAAAGTAGCATGGGATCTTGTAAAGAGAATTTGAATTAAATCCTAGTTTAACCATTTACAGGATGATTTTGGCAGGTCCCTTCTCATCTCTGAGCCTGAGCTTCTTTATCTTCAAAAGAGAAAATAATAAACTAATCTGCCAACCTCACATTGCGGCAAGGATCAAATGGGGCAGATAATAATATTGGTAAAGGTCATAGTAAAGTGTAAAGTGCCACAGCAGTGAAAGACAAATGTAACTAATGTTCCACGTGGCCTAACCTATGCAAATTATTACAAAGAAACAGAGGTCCAGTAAAAGATACATACGTATGTACATGTGCACACACACTTGTTAGTATCTGTTTTTGAAGTTCCATTTTAGCCTTCCTAGTGGGTGAGAAGTGGTATCTCAATGCAGTTTTGATTTGCATTTCCCTAATCACTAATGATATTGAGTCCTTTTATGTGCTTATTGACCATTTGTATATCAATACAAATTTCTATTCAATTCCTTTCCTCATTTTTTCACTGGATTATTTGCCTACTTATTGTAAGTTGTAAATACTTTTTATGTACTGGATAAAAATTCTTCATCAGAAATGTGATTTGCAAATATTTTCTCCCATTCCATTGCTTGTCTTATTATTTTCTTGATAGTATCATTTGCAAGACAAAAGTTTTCACTTTGATGAAGTTCCAATTAAGTGGGTTTTTTGTTCTGTAGCTTGCACTTTTAGTGTCTTTTTTTCAATTTGTCTCTCATTCAAATATGTGTACATAATACAGAGAGGTTCAAAACTGGTCCAGGGGCCAGGGACCTGCTCCAAAGCTGTCCTAGCCACATTGGGTCTTGGCTAGACATCAGGGACAGATGAGAACCCAACACTGAATGAATTCTTCAATTTATTTTTTTCTTTTTCATTTTTTAGTTTATTGATTTCTATGTTCTCCCATAATTCTATCCCTCCATGCCCACCATATTTCACCCTTAGTTTTTACTGGAGTTCCTTTAAAAGGCTCTGACATTATCATAACTAAACTAAAGGAAAAGGCTACATTTCTGTCAAGATATGTTGGGAAACCAATATGTTCTCAATTATCAAGATGTATTCATGGTACACCATCAACTAGAATGTCCCCAAAGGCTGGTACATAAAGTGGGGACCCACAACAGGCAGAACTGGGTAAAACCATGACTGTTTTTCTTTTCTCATATGGGTACCAAAATTGCAAGGAGAAATCATATCTAAATGCCTGACAGAAGAGTCAGAAAAGTAAATATAAGAATTCAAGCTTTGCTCAGTGGCAGCATCATAGCTGATGAGGTTTATCCGAGGTGTGATCATTGCTAATTGAAAACAGAAGAAAAAACAGAACATAGTGATCTGTGCTAATTTTGCAAAGGAGCAGATTGTTCATCATATGTCAGAGGGTTTTAATAGGTATTATCAGCCAGTACTGCTTTTCCAAAGTAGCCACAGGTTAACACACATCCACCTAAAGGAAGACTGGGGTCATCTTAGATTCTGACTCCAACAAAACAGAACTGGATTAAACTAGAAAGATTTAGCCTCAGTCCCCTAATTATATAAAAGAGTACTTGATTGGTCTAAGCTGGTCAAGTCCCCACGTCTCTGCTCTAAATTTTGTGCATTATGGACACATGCCTTCCACAGTAAGCAAAGCTGAAAAGATACATAAGATGAAAACAGGTTACGTAAGTGTCACTACCTGGTGGGAAGAATAGCAGTAGTTTCTCAGGTTACATAACCTCTGGGCAAGTCCACAGTCTATAAAGTTAATATACATATTTTAATGAGTTTGTCCCATTAAGAATCAGTAGGTTTTTTTCTAACTTTTGCATGCACACACACACACACACACACATTCCTATAGATCAGTTAAATTACCATTGCAATTATGAGATTTCAAATACTTCTTTAATAAATGCATATCTATGTTTAGTTCTTTCTCTAAACATACCAAATTTTCCCATAACACAAAATAACCCCAAATTTGGAGAGGTTTTGTGTTGTAAAGTTATACTACATTTAACTTTCTCAAGTGAGTAGTTTCAAATTGTATTTTTCAACTGGGAGTATGGATCAGTGGTTAAAAACAGGAAGTTTGATGAGTAAAATTGAAACCAGTGAAAATACAGAAGATAATGAGGGAAATTCAGAAAAACCTGAAATTGTCCACATACGTGACAGTTAAGGAGCAGTTCCTGAGTTTTCCCACATGAACCTGGTAGTGGAAAGCATGATTGCAATATCCTGTCAAACAAGCAGTAAATCAACAGAAGGCAATCAGAGGCTGATCTCACATGCTCATTTAAAGTGCTTTCCTTAGTATTTTGGAGATTTAAGTTTTGTGACCCTTGTTCAAGAAATCCTAGAATAATAATTGTCTGAGACCATGCTGCTAGCAAAATTCTTTAAAAACCAATCATGCAAATTTTAAGGAAGAGCACCAGAATGCAATGAAAAGCACAATAGAAATTGTTTCAGGTTCCCCTCCAAAGCAATGTTAGAATCCCCTTAAGTAGCAAAGCCTCCATACTAGGAGAAAGTAAAGTGAAGGAGAGGACAGCAAGTGAAAGAGCATCGTGTCCAATAATTCATTTTTTTGGCTCAGAAACTATAAACAACTATTTGGGAGAATGAAGTTAATTACACTTTTTTGAACTTGCATTTGAATTAAAACATCAGTGTTAATAACTTAGCCATTCTCCTCAGTCTTTGCTTCCTATATTTATGGTAGTGTATTTGATTGCAAAATGGTGGGTAAATAAATTTTCACAGATATTGGCATGTATTTACAGGTAAGACACAAATCTTTAGGAGGGTGATGATCATAGCTAAGCCATCATAAACCCTGAAGCCCAAGCAATTTCTGCAAAATTCACCCAAAGCATGCTTCTTGAGAGCTTTCTTCTAACTTTTAAAAATGTGTTCAGTAGAACTATTCGTATTCTGTATTATCTTAAACATGTGTTTTACTCTTCTTTTTCTACAAGTTCTTGATGAAATGGAATTTTTTTCAACCACAGAGATGTAAGCTGTCTTAACTAGAAGAAAGGCCTGGTTCATCCTGAAAAAGTTTTTAAAATCATGTATCATTTGGCTGCTCAAAGACCCCCTGGGAATACATCAGGTTCTTATTTAATGATTTTAGGCTGTGAAACAAATGGCTTCTGGAAGGGTACGAAATACCTGTTATCCCATCTCAGCCAAGGTGAGCCTATTGGTCCTGATGCGATGGAGTGATCTGGCAAGCCTAGGCCTTTTCTGAGGTGCTTACCTTCCTCTTGGATCTCACCCTTGGAGAAATTCTGTCACCCTAGTGAAGACTTGGAAAAGTTCTCTCACAAACTGTAGGCCACAAATAACAGGATTTTATTGAGATCATTAAATACTCAGTCCTAATAGTCTTCAAAACCTTAGAGTCCTCCACACCCTTAGGCTGCTTTATCTCTGCTTATGTCAAAGTGACAGGGGACCTTACACAGGGAGAAACGGAGCACCATCAGCCTTCCTGACACACGCTGAGATTTGGGCTGCTCCTGTGATGACTTAGAGCTCCTTCTCAGGACAGTCATTTCCTCCTTACCACATCTCATCCTTGCCTGGGCGTTTCCTCTATTTTCAAATACAAGGCAGTTTGCCAGCACATCTTTTGCCTTAGAATATTAATCATTATGTTCTGCCAAGAATTAGAATGGGATAAGAATACAGACTGTTTTCAAAACCCCCTCACACTGTCAGTGTAATCCTAGTTATTGCTGTTTTTCTTAGGAATTATGCTTCATTTCCTACTTTTCTGACCCAAACAGAAAGTAATTATCTCACTCTCCAAGTGACCGCCTATCTTTTTTCTTCTCCTTATTATTATTCCTCTTTTCTCTTTTGCTTCCCATAAACACTGGTTCTGTTGTATATAAAGCATTCACTTGTACAAATGGGTCAGTATACCAAAGTTTTATTACTTTAATTAAGCCAAAACATATTGAGGGCCAACAACACTAGCTACTTAAAAAAAAAACATATATATTAATTAGACACAGTCTCAAAAAGCTCTTGTCTTATGGAGGGAGAATGGGTAAGTGTGAACAGTATATAAATGGGGAATAATGTGAGGACAGTAAGTGCAAAGTCTTTGTGGGGTCAAAGGAGAGAAAAGTTCCAAGTATTTGGGTGATGAGGGAAGAGCATCGTGGTAGAAATGGATTGGCAGACAGAGACTACTTAGGTGCCATCCAGACCCAGGTGGAAGGGCAGTAGAATGGAAAAGTAAGGACGTGTGAAAGGGAGACAGTGGTACCACTTGGCCAAAATGTAGGTCATGTATCGGAAAATTTTGGCATATGAGATAACTTTGAAGATAACTTGGACTGTAAGTTCTCTTACTTCATTTTCTGGGAAATAATGAAACCATGAAGATTTCTGAGCAAGGCAGTGCCTAACCTGAGAGTGTCTCAGGAAGGAAAAACAGTCAAAAGTTTGTAAGGTCAACCCAAATATCCAGGGCAGGAGCTAGGGCCTTGCAGGAGTCACATCAATTGTCCAGACAATAGACAATGCAGGTCTGAACTGAGGAGGAAATGACAAAATGAAGGAAGGAGAAAACACATGTGATGAACACGTACATGTCAGGAATGACATGAAGTACCTTGATAAACATGATTCCATTTAAAGAAAAAGAAAAGAGGTATGAGACACTATGAGACACATAACCAGGGTCATGGGAAAGAATGGGATTACTATTTCTTGAAGAGTTAGTATAAAATGTGAAGCTTTCATCCAGCCCTCTCAGTTGGCCATATAGGGGTATTGTTCTCCCATTTTATAGATAAAAATACCAAGACTCCATGTCATAAGTAGTTTGCTCAAGGCCAAAAGTGTAATAAAACCATAATTTGAACTTAGATGTATAGATGCTCTTCCCACCCTGGGTTCCACAAAGCCTATAGAATCTTCAATATTCAATGATTTATTGGGCACAGAGCATGAGAAGTGAGCAAAAACAAAAAATTACTTGTGAGTTTTGAAACATGACTCATTAATGGTGGTGTCATTAATAAAAACAGGGCTTAGGGTTGGTTGGTGTATGTTAATGACCTTACTTTTCAATATGCTGAGTTTGAAGTCCTTGCTTATTATCTAAGAAAATTTTAGCAGCAGTTGGATATTGCTAGATTGTGGAATCATCAGGAGAAGGATTTTGAGATGAAGGGAGAAGTTATTAAAGGCAAAGCAATGTGAGTGGATGAGGAGTTACCAGAAACCAAGAATGTGGAGAAGAGAATATCTTCAATGTGGAGTAGAACAAGGAAGAAAATGCAGCTAGTTAACACAAGAATGAGACAGAAGTTCTCAGAAAAAATGAAAGAGCCAGCAGAATGTAGCACCACAGAGGCCATAGGAGGAGAGTTTCAACAAGTGAAATTTCCACAGACAGTGGGAGGTAAATGAGGACTGAGAATAACTTATTAGATTTGTTGGATATGAAACACTTGATGACCTTCCGGAAGGTGATTTTACAAAGAGGTAGAGGTAGAAGCCATATTAAAGGGGTTAAGCAGAGAATGTGTGAACAAGAAGTGAAAGCAGAATTTGTACTCTTTGAGAAGTTTGGTGGTGAACGGAATATAGATAAATTGTGGCCTGATGGAGTAGCAAGGTCAGAGCAGGGTTACTTCAGGTTAGGGAGGGCCCTGACCCTATTGTGGGCAGAGGAGGAAAGACTGAAGATGAAAGAAAAATAGGACCTAAAGGATGAAGTAAAACGAAAAGGAGGTAAGCCGTAACAGAATCAAGAGCAGTGTTCTTGCAAGTAAAAGAACAAGCTACCTTCTTCTGAGGTAGGTAAAGTGACCAGAGGGCTCCCGTTCAGGAGATATTGAGAGAATTCACATGGATTGGCCTCATTCTCAGGAAGCATAAGGCAAAGAGTTATTAAGTCAGAGAAAAAGAGGCTTTCCAAAAAAACTTTGGAATTCATATTATAAAAGAAAGAGAAATGTTTATATAGGCCAGAAAATGAAAATTCAGTTTTGAAAAGTTACCAAAGTTTACAATTTCTTCAGCTAATTTCCACAGAATCTAAAATTCTCTAAAAAGTACACATCTCTTCCCTTGGATGGCATGATTATAATTGGCCAATGAAAATAGTCTTTCTGGTTGTCAGAAATGAAGCAACTCTCTGTACTCTCGCCTGTGTTCTTTTGAGAAGTTTCAAGATACTTACTTCAGTAAAGTTTGTTGAAGGAAGTGCTGATCAATGTTTATTTTTAGTGGCTGTCAATTACATAGTGGTTTTGATTAGTCTACAAATAACAAATGCCAGCTCTTAAAAAAAATAATATTTTACATGTACTAGCATCAGAACTTTAAAATAAACTCAGTTATTAGAGATATTTTCCTACCCCTTTCCATGCTCACATTTTTTAAAAATTATTTTATTGTTGTCCAGTTATAATTGTCTGCATTTTCCCCCATCACTCCCCCTCACTCCAGCCAAACCCACCTCCCTTCCTTTCCTCGACCCTCCCCCTTGGTTTTGTCCATGTGTCCTAATAGTAGTTTCAGACACCCTTACCCCCCCCTTGTACCCTCCCCCCTCCCCTCTGGTTACTGTTAGATTGTTCTTAATTTCAATGCCTCTGAGTATATTTTGTTTGCTGTTTTCTTTTGTTGGTTATGTTCCAGTTAAAGGTGAGATCATATGGTATTTGTCCCTCACCACCTGGCTTATTTCACTTAGCATAATGCTCTCCAGTTCCATCCATGCTGTTGTAAAGGGTAGGAGCTCCTTCTTTCTCTCTGCTGCATAGTATTCCATTGTGTAAGTGTACAATAGTTTTTTGATCCACTCATTTACTGATGGGCACTTAGGTTGCTTCCAACACTTGGCTATTATAAATTGTGCTGCTATGAACATTGGGGTACATAGGCATGGATTGGAAGAATTAACATCATCAAAATGGCCATACTACCCAAAGCAATTTACAGATTCACTGCAATCCCTATTAAAGTACCAATGACATATTTCACAGATATAGAACAAACATTTCAGAAATTTATCTGGAACCATAAATGACTCCAAATAGCTGCAGCAATATTGAGAAGGAAGAACAAAGCAGAGGGATCACAATACCTGATATCAACCTGTATTACAAGGCCACTGTAATCAAAACAGCCTGGTATTGGCATAAGAATAGACACATAGACCAATGGAACAGAATAGAGAGCCCAGAAATAAGCCCAAGTCTCTATGGTCAATTGATATTCAACAAAGGTGGAATATGCACAAAATGGAGTAAAAATAGCCTCTTCAACAAATGGCGTTGGGAGAGCTGGACAGCTACATGCAAAAAAATGAAACTCGAGCAACAACTTACACCATACACAAAAATAAATTCAAGGTGGACAAAAGACTTAAATATAAGTTGTGTCACCATTAAAGTCCTAGAGGAGAACATAGGCAGGAAAATCTCAGACATTCCACACAGCAACATCTTCACTGATATGTCCCCTAAAGCAAGGAACATAAAGGAAAGAATAAACAAATGGTACCTTATCAAATTAAAAAGCTTCTGCATGGCCAAAGAAAACAGCATTAAAATAAAAAGATAACCAACTATATGGAAAAACATATTTGCCAATGATATCTTAGACAAGGGTTTGATCTGCAAAATATATAAATAACTCACATGACTCCACTCCAGAAAGACAAAAAAACAAATTAAAAAATGGGCAAAGGACTTGAACAGACACTTCTCCAAGGAGGACATACAGAGGACCCAGAGACATATGAAAAGATGCTCAGCATCACTAGCCATCAGAGAGAAGCAAACTAAAGCCACAACAAGATACCACTTCACACTGGTCAGAATGGCCAACATAAACAAATCAACAAACAAGTGTTGGAGAGGATGTGGAGAAAAGGGAACCCTAGTGCACTGCTCGTGGGAATGCAGACTGGTGCAGCCACTGTGGAAAACAATATGGAATATCCTCAGAAAACTAAAAATGGAACTGCCTCTTAGCCCAGCAATTCCACTGCTGGGACTATATCCTAAGAGCCCTGACACACCAACCCAGAAGAACCTATCCAATCTCACATTTAACCACTAAGAGCTCACATTCATTGGTTTGGTACTCCATGTGGGATGCATAATATACATAAATGACATTTAAACAACATAATAACCTTATAGTGTGCTGTAATTCTCATTTCTATTTTGTATAAAAAGTAAGTAACTGAGTCAAGTACCTTCTCCAAGTTCTCACAGCTAGTAACAGTTGAACCAGCCTCAGTCCTGGACTGACTTAAAAGTTTGTGTACCTAAAGACTAAATTGCAACACCTCACAATTCAGTTACATATTTTGTTATATACAGTTTTTTTCTTCTAATCTAATTTCTCAGGTTATCTAAGAACTCTTTTGTCTGTCTCCCTCCTTATCATAAGAATATACATTCCTTGAAATCAAATACCAACTCTAGTATCTTTGGAACAGACTCCAAACATTGGACATCTTCAAAAAATACGGAAGTAAATTGAAGTAAATTAAAACCAATTTAAAAATTATTAATCTTTATTTTTCACCACATCTCCTTTGCTTCCACTATACTTCCTACACTCACTACTCTTCCTCTCCCATGGTTTTAAGAAAATATCCAAGTTTGGGAATGTTAGTATTATTATGAAACTAGCACTGTAAAATGGCTTCTATAAACAAGAGTGTTTAATTCAAATGTGTAAATGCATTGAAGATAACATCTTCTCATCGACAATTATCCAGAAGAGCTTGAAGTAAGGATTTCACTCCATTAGAGCAGATGTTCACTTTGTTTATTCAAGTGAATACCTTCCATTTTTTTGACCCAATTCTTGCCCTTTACAAGTTCTTAGACAAGTCAGTGAGACAGATAGGTGTCCTGAGATTATAGAACAACCTAGTAATGCCAGAACAGAGGTGGGGAGGATAGCTCAACAACAGTTGGATTGTATTTTATTATTAATGATATGTATTTCAACCTAACTTCCCAATATGGGCTCATTTCCTTTTTGCATCAACATGAAGCTTCAAATGAAACCACACAGTGTATTTCATTTCAAAATGAAACTCATGACACAGCGAAGCAGTGAATCATCATCAGAGGCCGTGAAATTTCAGTCCCGGTGGTTTAAACACAGGCTGGGTCTTTTCACATCATTAAGATGCATTACAAATTTTTGAGCTGAACATTTTTTTCACCCATTTTAATTTATATGATGATTATCAAAGTAGCTAATCTTTATGCTGTAATGATAAAACCTGCAACTCTCCACAACTCTGAAAACTGAGTTTGTAACAAGGAGGCAATGAAGTGAAGAAACTATTTTTCTTACTGACCTAGATAATGAAGGACATTAGAAATTTGATCACGATTTTTCCACAGTGACTATTCTCACAGGCTAACCCTGTATTACTATTTTTACTTTATTGTGTACCCTACAGAACTTTTGTAAGTTAACAGAGGGCTGTATCTTTTCACTTTGGAAAGTCATTCAGTGAAAAACCAAAAAATCAGTGCTAGGAAATCTTCAGTGAAGTGTAAACCCAGGTCAATAACACATTTGGTATTCATGAGGATGCCCTGAATGTAGCTTCCTATGCAATGGGTGATGTCATAGCTTCTTGTCTGTTTCCAACCCACCTCTTGGAAAAAAAAAAAAAAACTCAATGATTTCTCAGTTAGAGCACAGGTCCATGTGAACCAACCACTCAAAAAGACCCATTAGATTTCACTGACTTCACCCTTACACTCCAAAACATATCCATGTAACACCAAAGCAAAGGGAAACTAAAAGTCTATCTCAGTAATGCAGATAGAAATTCACCTTTACCTCAACTTTTACCTGATTTTCAAAAAGTATTCTGTGTATACCAGAACATACCAAATCTTACAATGATATTGTATTATCTCAACCTGCATAGCCTTTTTTTCTACCCCTATTTTGACTACCTCACAGTTGGGCTCATGTTTTCCCCCTTCAGACTTACCAAGCTATGGTTATGTAAAGAATGTACAGACAAGTGAGTCAGAAATGTTAAAAACCTTCCCAGAGGCCAGTGGTAAGGCTACAGATCACAGGCAAACCATGTGATGTTTCCAATGGCACTGACATGCATTAAGACAAGAAGTTTCATCAGTGTAGCCCTCACTGGAAAATCCTAATGAATCACTGCTAGCTATATGACAAGCAAGGAAGCTGATGGCCTATATTCAATCTCTTTATTCTGTATAATAGATAGACAGATGGCAATAAACTAGAAAAAGGTACTTGGACTTCACAACTCCTGACAGTTTGATTTTGATCAAAATCCACATCCTTCCTAAATCCTTATCAGCTAAATAGATGAGTGAGACACAGAAGTACTTCCATTATGATACATCTTCCTCTATCAGCCCCACCAATTTTAGTACACACCCAGATCAAACCTTTTATTCTTTCTTTACAATGGAGTCACATCTTACCCTGGGGGGTTAGGTGGGTCAGCCTATAAAGTGAAAATATCATGTAATTTAAATTACCCTTGAAAACTCCTTGGGCTCCTCTCTAGAATCCAATGCCTTCTGTAGGTGACCTTATCAGTTCTCCTCCAGTTTTTCTCTAGGGCCTTTGATAATTTTTCAAGTCCTACATTGAACATGTCAGTAAATCCTCCACCACCCACTTACCAAGGCCTTAAAAATCTGTCCATGGAAACCCTTAAAATTATTCCTACAATCTTTTTGTGGATTGCCACAAAAGACATTGACTATTTCAGGCTTGATTGAATCTTCTGCCTGAGTAGAATGGACAGATAACCATGCAATCACTCATCTCAACACTTACTCCATCTTTTGGTCTCCCCACTTCTACATTGCGTCTACTCTTTTTTCTCTTTTTCCCTCCCTTCTCTTATTTCTATAAAGTTCAATTCAGATAAATCAATTGCTCCTAATATGAAAATCTTCTGTATTGAGGAAATATTCTTGAGAAACATTATAAACTCCTTTGCTCTCATTTCTTTATTCATTCATTCACTCATTCATTCCACAAATCATCATTATGCATCAACTCTATACTGGACACTGTTCCATGCACTAGGAGATACACCAGTGTTCACCATGTACAAAGTTCCTGCTCTCATGGAACTCACATTTTAACAGAGTAGACAGTAAATACACATATGTCTAAGAGACTGTCAGGCAGGAGTGAGTTTTAAAAACTTGGGGGATGGCGGATAGAGTGGTCAGACAAAGCCTCTGAAAAAGTAACATTAGAAAAAAATCCTAAGTAAGCAAGGAGACAGCCATGTCTATATCCGAAGAAACAGTATTAAAGATAAAAGATAGAGAGCTCAGTATGTGTAAAGGCCTTGAAATGAGTATGAAATTGGAGTTTTCCAGAAATAACAAGGTAATGTCCAGTATGGATGAAGCTGAAAGCTCAAAAGGGAGAGAGGTATGAGTTTGAGATTTGCACAGAATCCAGAAGGACTTTTGGCTTTTATTCATGGATGCAAAGGCCCAAGCCATAGGTCAGTCTGAGTAAGTATGTAGCATGGTCTGACTGAGGAAGGGTATTTTTTACCAGATTTTTCCAGGTGTCATGTGGAGTATGGTGGGGGAGGGGCATTGGGAATGTGGACGACAGAAGACTAGAGGGACCCTCCAAACCCCTACCATTGCCTAATGTCACAAATTAGTATTCACCTTTTATTTCAAGGAAAAGAATTGATAAAAGATTTCTAGTGAAGTTTTATTACCAAACTACGCACCTTTCACACAGTCCTTCCCTCCACTCCCTAGGTCTGGCTTCCCAACCTGAAATCTGCTTTGAACCCGTGGTGAGAGCTAAGCTCCCTGGTACACAGCTCCTTCAGTGCCTGGAAGCCACGTGGATTCACTGAAAACTGTCCTCTTACTAAGTTATGATTCTATCTTCTCACTTTCTTTCACACCCAGAGATTCTGGCAGCTTTATCAAAAAAATAACAGCTTGACATCAAAAATTCAATGTTTGTTTCTACTAATAGAATAATGTACATTTAATATAAACAGTAAATTTATCTCTGAAGCAAATACCTGGAAGAAATCACCTTTGAAAATTCACTGTTTTGAAAGGCTTTCAGAAAAATTGTAAATGATCTCCTAAGTTATTAAAATCTGAACTTTTCTACCAGATTTCATGGCACATACACATAAAAATGTTCCCTTTATAGTCTCATTATAAGAAGGTAAGGAAGCAAGTCTCCTTCTTTTGTGGAAAAAAAATGACTCAGTAAGTGGATATATTCTTTTTTAAGATTGTATTTATTTATTCTTAGAGAGAGAAGAAGAGTGGGAGAAAGAGAGGGAGAGAAATATTGATGAGTTGCCTCTCACATGTCCCAAACTGGGGACCTGGGCCCCTGCAACCCAGGCAGGTACCCTGACTAGGAATCAAACTAGCAACCTTTCAGTTTGTGGGATAATACTCAACTCACTGAGCTACACCAGTTGGACTGGTAAGTAGCTATATTTTTACAACAAAGGATCTATTGCTTCAGATTTTTAAAAACTAATTCATGGTTCAGAAAGATGGTAGCCAACTGGTGGAAGCTGAGTCCATTTGCTCTTGCCCCAACTCTAATACTCGGCTAATCTTCCGACAAATAAACTGAACATTCAACAGAATCTTAGCTGATATGAAATTTGGAAGACAAGGAGTACAGAAGATGATTCACAATGGGGTGGTAAGGAAATTTTATAGGTTGAAGGGAAAATACCCCATGCATGGCACCTGCAGCCATGGATAGCCCAGTCGGAAATCACAGCTTTGCAGCTCCCTCCCCTCCCAATGCAGAGAACCCCCAGACCCAGGCTTGGGGTGACTTGGATACACAAAGTTGGGGAGATCCAGGCTACACACACACACAGCAAGCAGCACACCCATAGTTGCAGTGGCAAATGCTAAACGGGAGAGTGCTAGAAAGAGAGAGGGATACCATCTTCACCTGGGTCAGCTGGAGGCAGGCTGCACCAGCTGTGACTGTGAGAGACCATTGGATTTTTAGAGAGGTGGTGTGTGTGGAAAACTACACAGTGACTCAGTACTGCAGTGGGTGTGCCCAGAAAGGCTTTTTAGAAGGGGAGCTGAAGTGTGCTGGTCAGGGACCCTGTGCACAGCTGCTCTGCCAGCAAAGGGAAAAGATTGAAAGCATGGTTTAGTCCCACTGAGTATAGCTGGGCAGAGAGATCAGAAAGGTGCACAGCAAGGGGATTTCTCAGTCCCAGCCCAGTGCAGCTAGCAGGCTGGAGGCTGCACAGAAATAAAGTTCAGTATGGTGTCTGCTGTGAGGGCAGTGGGCTAGGAACTGGACAGACAAGAGTTGAGCACCTGAGAGTATTTACAGCCAAGCAGAGCCCACTTCCTCCAAGAAGAGATCAAATCTCCAGGAAGGGAAGGATGCAACCAACCCACCCCAAATGCCGGATTGCAAGCACCACTGCATCCAATGGGGAAGCTCTGCAGAGCAGGCAGGACAGGCTCAAGAACCCACTGTAGGGTACATATCCGCAAGAGAAAAACAGAAAGAGAAAAACCTAAAGGGCCCATTTTGAACTTCGCTCAGGGAGACAAAATATGCTTGTTTCTAGGGCCCTATTCCACTGAGGCCAGCAACACAGGGAGATCAGAAGGTGCAGCAGGGGAAAATCAGGGCCCTGTCCAGCCTCAGCTCACACAAGAGCTGCCATCAGCACCAAGCAAGAAAGAGCTGACCCTCTTGAACAGATTGGTCCCTCCCTTGAAACAGACAGCTAGTTCATCAGAAACTGTACACAACTGGAAATAAGCCAGGATAGACCAAGACAGGTGGTGCAGCTGCAGAGAGAAAACACCCACAATTTTCCCAGAAGACTGAACAGTGCTTTCTGGCAATAGAATCCCCTTCTAGAGGCAGGTGAAGGTGATACTGGCAGTGCTACCAGAAGCTGAACCACCCACGCCCACCCCAGACTGTAGCTGATAAAAATCCAGAAGCAGATCCAGACAGAAAAGACAGAAGGCAAACAAACCTGCAGAGACAAATTCTACCTCTTTCTCCTTCAGAATTTATTTTTTCTTCCACATAGCCTTTAAATATTTCTTCTTTTGCTTCAGTTACATTCCAACCAACTCATTATTCTTTGTCTTTTATTTTTTGTTTTTTATTTAGATTTTTTATCTTATTTTTATTTAAAGTCTCAGATTGTACTCTCCCCTTATCTTACTCCATTTTACCCTGCTCCTGCCCTTTCTTATTTTCATTGTAAATTTTACTTTCCCCCATGCTATGCCTTGTTACTATTCCTTACTCTTACTATTTCTCCTCCCCCTATCCTCTCAAAATCATTCTTTCTTCCTTCAGTCAGCCCACATACTTTTTCCCCTTATTCTAATATTATTATTTTCCTTCCACCTTTATAAACTGTGGCATGTTTGGTTTAGATATTACAGTTATTGTTATTCTTCTTTAATTGTATTCCTACTTTTGCACTATTTTTTAATTTCAAAGCTCATAGGTTACTCTCCTCCTGTATTACTTCATTTTGCCATCTTCCTGTCCTTGCTTATCTGACTTTGGAGTTTTACTTTTTCTCTTCCTTAGTCTTTCTTCTATTCCTTACTCTTATTAGTTTTCCTCCCACTTCCCTTTCAAAATCAATTTTCTCTCCTTTAGTCATCTCACATTCCCTTTTTCTATCTTCTAAAAGTCTTAATCTCTTTTCAACTTTATTAATCTTTGCTCAATTGCTATTAATATTGCTGATGTGGTAGGGGGTTATTTTTGCCGACATGGGTTTGGTTTTCTAGGTAGTATTGCTTTGTTAACCAGTACCTGTACATCATCATACAAGATGTGGCAGCAGTTTTGACAGCTAGTCAGCAAGCCAGAGGGGAGAATGGTCCCCACCACCAATGAATGAGCCATCAATAATCAAAGCCAAAGTAAAAAAAGAGAGTCCACATAAACTGAATAAAGGACAACCCTAAAACATACACATGAGAAGATTAAAGAGAATGCATCACTGAGTCCCACAAAACTCCTACCACAGAAGTCCACCCCACAAAGACAGGCAGATAAAGCAGAGCAACCTGAGAAGGAGAAACAAACTGAGTCACCTAAAATGGGAAGACAAGAAAATAACCCACAATCAAAAGGAAAGGAGAAATCCCAAGAAAAAGGGCTAAATGTACAGACTGGTGCAGCCACTGTGGAAAATAGTATGGAATTTCCTCGAAAGACTAAAAATGGAACTGCATTTTGACACAGTGATTCCACTGTTGGGAATATACCCTAAGACTCAACAATTCAAAATAACTGATGCACCCCAGTGTTCATAGAAATGCTATTTACAAGAGCTAAGTGCTGGAAATAGCCTAAGGGCCCATCAGTAAATGAGTGGATCAAAAAACTGTGGTACATTTACACAATGGAATACTATGCAGCAGAAAGAAAGAAGAAACTGCTTCCTTTTCTGACAGCATGGATGGAACTGGAGAATATTATACGAAGTGAAATAAGCCAGTGTGTAAAAGACAAATAGCATATGATCTCACCTACAGGAGGAATCTAATGAACAAAATAAACTAATTAACAAAACAGAATAATCAGCATGGAAATGTGAAACAGACTAACAGTGACCAGAGGGAGTGGAAGGGCATAATGGTGGAAAGAGGGGGAAGAGGCTAGTCAAAGAATATGTATGAATGACCCAGGGACATGGAGAAAGGGCAGGAAAAGACTGTGGGAGCAGGTGGTGTGATGGGAGGAGGAGGGCAAGGGGGGAAATATTGGGACAGCTGTAATAGAATAACAATAAAAAATGATTAAAAAATCTAATTCAATATTTTGTTTTAATTTCTTTGTTAAACAGAAATCTAGATAAAATTTTTAGTGGCCTGAGAAATCTCTGAATATGTTTTGAATCCATAAAAAGTAATTTTGTAACATTATCTTGGACTTAAAAGCAAATAGTAAGTTTTTTAAAAAGAACAAGGGCACCTAATGTCATGCAAAATATAAAGTGCAATGCAAATTATCATCACTAAATTTCCCATTTCTCATATATATATGAGAACTAGATATATATGAGTATATGTACATATACATATTTATAAAAATTTTATCAAATTTGACTGAGATATTTTTCTTTAAACCTCTGTCAATCCTAACTATCACCTAGCCCCCCAAAATGCCATCACACCCCTGTTCTACTTACTGAGTACCTCTGAACTGCCTGAGTCTATTATCTGCTGGGGTCATGCCAAAGAAAGTAGACTTGATTTTTTAGGCAATGTGGCTCCATTGAAGATTTCAGATAGTAGAAATAATATAATTTTCCACATACATTTAATCAAAAATTTCTTGTGTACTAACTGTGCAACAGACACTGTGCTAGGCAATGGAGGTACAACCACAAATAAGACAGAGTCTGCACCCCCTAGAACAATTTACAGCTGATAGAAAAGTAGCTGGTTGAAAGCCGAGTCTGAGAGCAAAAGGCAGTAGCAGCCTTTTTAAATAGTCTAAGAAAGATGGTAAAGTTAAAGGAAACCCAAGAGAAATATCAAAGATAAAATTAACTAGACTCTGCCAGCCATTTTACTGTCCTTTCCTCACCAGTTCTCAGCTAACACCCTCCAGGACTTTCCCCATGAATGCTTACAACACTTTCAAACTCTGTTACGTGATCCAAGTTCAGAGAACTATACCAGAGTACCCTGTTTTGTTTGCCTATAAATATGTAGAATAAATACAGCCAATGAGTTTAGTCAAGGATTTGAGTACCGTTGGTGCTGTAGTAATAAAGAAGAGGAAACACGTCCAGAAAAGGTATGAAACATAAAGTTTTGTTTCATAAATCAATAAGCATAAAGTAAAAGTACTAAAGTCCATGTTAAGTATACACTATTCGTCACTCTCATTAAAGTACAATATTTTCCAGTACTTCAATGGAAAAAGAAAAGGTTAAAGTTTTGGCACAATCTGAAATCTGGCACTCATAATGTTTAGCCAGCCTACAAGGCTGCCTTTCTCCTAGAATCTCCTCAAATGAAAATACAGACTGACTGTTTTCAAGGGGAAGAAGATTTGAAGTGCTGTTTTGTTAGCTTTTCAGAAGCAAATAAATAGAACAGGATAAGGCTAGAGTCACCAAGTTTCCCCATATTATCACCTAATACATCTAACCACACAGAAAATAGAAAATCTAGTTGTGATGAAATGAGCCCATCAGTGGGGAGCAAACCCCTTCCAAGTGTACCCGGCAAGTGAAAAACCTAGACACATTTTGTTTATTATCTTTTACTTTTTCCTTTATTTTTGTTGTTGACACTATTGCAGATGCCCCCATTTCCCCCTCAACATTTTGTGTTGTTGTTTTTTTTAAATGGTTGATCCTGCTCAGTCTGACAGCTAGTTTACAAAGGTCCTAACCCAAGCTTAAGTCAAAGTGAAGGGAATGGTTACTATGTACATGTTTCTAAATCCAACCAAATCATTCTGATTTCTTGATCTTTGCAGATAAGTGACTGTGAATATACAGAGAAATGGTGATAGACTGAGAAAAGCTCTCAAGTGCCTGTTTGTAGGCTTATTATCTCAGTTACCTATCTGCATAACACACCACCCAGAAATGTAGTGAGTGGCATAAAACGACAAACATGCTATTATGTTCCTTCCTTCTGGTGGTGAAGAATTTTAACAGAACACAGATGACTTGTTTCTGCTCAATGATGTCCAGGGCCTCAGTTTGGTGACTCCACATGCTGTCAGGGGCCTCTGAAGGTATGGCTGGAATAGCAGAAACAAGAGAATCCACTGTCCATGTGGTTTCTTTAATCACAAGTCTCACACTTGGCCTGGGAGGAATAAAAGACAAGCTCAGCTGGGGCTGTCAAACAGTGTACATACACGTGGCCTCTCTAGCTTGGTGGTCTTAAAGTAATGAGTTCTTACTCATAGTGGTCCAGGGCTCAAAGGACAAATGTTCCAATGAATAAGGAAGAAGCTGCATGACCTTTTGTGATCCAGTCTCAGAGGTCACCTAGCATCATTTCCAGTGTGCTCTATTGGTTGAGGCATTCACAAGACCACCCAGATTCATGTGGAAGACACGTAGACCCCAACTTCTGATGGAAGCAGTGTCCTAAAAAGTTGCATTCATGTTGTTAGATTGTCTCGGTTACCTTCCACATAAGATGCCATCATCAACAGAAAGACAGACTGTATTATTAAGAATACAGGGGGATATGGGAAATAGGGAAAGTTCTCATTAAGTACATGTGAAGTGAAATGAACAGACAGTCCTTATAAGAATTATCTCATTGGAGGACACCAGGAACACTCAAGATCCAATTTCTATATAGCTCCATTACTTGGAACAGGGCTTCTTAACGTGCATTCTTTACCTCCATAAGGGCTGTGTGTCCCCTTTGACTAATGGTGCCCCAGATGGGCCTCTAGATCATATCATTGTCAACCATGGGGCTGCCATGACTTCTTCCAGGCAAGGCCTTACACATCAGGTCAGAAATGAAGAACCAACATATATCCGAAGCTAAAGAGTCATCACTGTATGAATGTATGGAGACAATTTTACCCCTGCCATGAATACCTATCCTGATTTTGTGGGTATGTGGAGGAGAGGAAGAACTGGGGATTCCTGAACCATTACCCCACCCCCCAAACCATCTTCAAGCTGTTTAATATCACTTCCTGTGGGATCATGGAGCATCAGGGAAGAGAGAAGGAGATGAGCAGTGTAAGGACCCAGGCAAGGAGAGCAAAATGTCACCATTAATTAGATAATTATGCAATTATGTTAATATCAGGGGAAATAAACTCTAAGGCATACAGCATAGCTAGAGATAAAGAGTGTTGCTTAATAACAACAAAAGGTACCTTGTATAGGAAAGAAATAATTTTAAATTTTTATGCAACTTTTGATACAACCTCAAAATGTTTAAGCAAAATTAGCAGAAAGAAAGAGATAAATGCAATATCATACAGGAATAGTTTAACAAATCTCTATGTTGGATAGATCAAGAATATAAAAAATCAGTAAGAATATAGAAAAATCTAATTACATAATTATATAATTAAAAAGCAAAGTTATGATTTGAAATATAGAGATAATAATAGTTTTTTTAAGCACACTTGAAACACTTACAAAAATTGACCCAAATTGGTCCTTAAAGCAAGTTTCAAAAAATACAGAATTATTGGTTTCATTCAAAGCATAGTCTCTGACCACACTATGTTTTTAAACTTGACACCAACAGAAAGATAACTAGAAAAATCTCATATGTCTGAAAATCAATAAATTTCTAAATAGCTCAAGGGTCGGAGAAAAAAAATTAAAATGGAAAATTGAAAAATTTTAAGAAATAATAACAAAAGTACCACAAACAAAAATTGAGGTAACATGGCTAAAGCAGAAATTAGAGGGAAATTAATAGTCTTAAAATACTATTTATTTATTTAAAAAGAAGAAAGCCTGGAAATTAAAGTGCTAAGCATGAATCTTAAGCAGATTTAATAAAATATAAAAAAGATTTTTTAAAGGAGAAAAAAGAACAGCTTAATTAAGCAAAAAAGATAAAGAAAGGAAATACTAAAAGTAGATAAGCTAATCCATATATAATAGAAATAATTCACAAAGCCAAAATTGTCCATTTAAGAATTACTAATACAATTTACCAACCTCTGGTAATATAGATTTAAAAAATAAAAGTGCAAATAATACCAGGTATTTTTTATATTTTTTATCTATTGGTGTTTTTGAGAGAGAGAAGCATCAATCCATTCTACTACTCATTTGTGCATTTATTGGCTGATTCTTGTATGTTTCCTAACCAGAGCTCATACTTACAACCTTAGTGTATTAGGATGATGCCCTAACCACCTGTGCTAACTGGCCAGTGCAATGTCAGAAATTTTAAAAGGAAATTGGTAGAGGAAATGAATCAATATTTTTCTGAAAACATCCAAATGTCCAACAGGTACACGAAAAAGTGTTCAATGTGACTAATCATCAGGAAACTGCAAGTCAAAACCACAATGAGCTATCATCAATCACACACTTGGATCAACTTGCAAACTGGCCTCTATATGTGAAGGTCAACAAGAAACTTGAGAAAGAAACTGGCCACTGCAGATTGGTGGATGGTAGATTTAATAAGCAAGGAAACTTACATATAAGGCTTGTCTTCCATAGCTGTTAGATGAGTACAGTTGACCTTTGAATGACACTGATTTGGACTGTGCAGGTCAACTTGTAGATGGGTTTCACAAGTACTGCAATGAACCTCTGATTGAAAACAGTATTTTGGCATTCCCAACTGCAGATTCTCCATTGTGAATTCCCAACCACCGATAAAAACGGTATTCTTGATATACTGGTTGAATTCTCAAATGTGATGAAAAAATACATTAGAAAACTTTGTTGAAATAAAAAGAAATATATCACTTATAAAAACTGATTCAAAAAGTAGAAAACTTTAGTAGTTTATAAGTGCTCACCTCCTCTCACAACCACATCAAAATAAGAACTAAACTATAGAACAACCATCAATAGACCACCTTAAATCTGGCTTAATGGAAGTCCTACAACTAGAGAATTAAAGAAGGAGCCACATCAAGAGTGATGGGGGGGGCAGAGATGTGGAACAAGCTGGTGCCATATCCACATATGGTGGATAAAAATAAGGGTGGATATCTTGGCTGCAGAGGTATCCCCTGAGCAGCCAAGAGTCCTGGCTCCACACCAAGACTCCCCAGCCTGGGATTCAAGCACCAAGAAGAGAAGTTCCCATAACTTCTGTTTGTAAAAACCAGCAGAGATTGAGTCTGAGAAAGACCAAGGGCTTCTGAAGTCCCAGGGAGTTTCTTTTAAAGGATTCATACAAGGACAGACATTTAATCACTCTTTCTGAGCTCCAATGTTGCAACAACATCTGAAAAGTACCAGAGACATACAAGGAGGAACTGAATTGTGCCAAACCAGGGTATGAACTAGGGGATGGGGTGGGCAGCTTTCAGAAGGAAATGCTGGCCACTGTTCCTTTGACGAGCCCACCCTCCACAGAACTAGCAGGCAAGCACCATATCTGAGACTACATCTACCTGGCTAACACTGTGAGCCCCACCCCTGTGATTTCCTGAGGCCCTACCCCATCCAACTTTCAGGCCCACCCAAGATGTTTCCAGGGTTTTCCCATAAAAATAGCCTGTTTTGGGTAATACTTTAGCTTTTCCCAAATCTCTCAAACAAAAATAATATGAAGGCATTACAGGGAATTAACAGTGGAGTAGATGCAGCAGAGGATCTAATAAGAGATTCAGAAGATAAGGAAGCAGAAAACATCCTATCAGAACAGCAAAAAGAAACAGAATCCAAAAAAAAAAAAGGATCATGCAAGGAATCTCTGGGACAACTTCAAGCATAGCAACATATTCATCATGGGGGTGCTGGAAGAAGAGAAAGGGCAAGTAATTGAAAATCTATTTGAAAAAATAATGACAGAAAAGTTCCCTAACCAAGTAAAGGAAATAGACATACAAATCTAGGGAGCAGAGGGAATCCCAAACAAAATGAATACAAAGAGGCCCACACCAAGACATATCATAGTTCAAATACAAAAGTTTAAAAACAAATAGAAAATCTTAAAACCAGCAAGAGAAAAGCAGTTAGTAGCCTACAAGGGAGCTACCATAAGACTGTCAGCTGATTTTTCAACAGAAACTTTGCAGCAAAAACAATTCCAAGAAATATTTAAAGTGATGAGAAGCAAGGATCTACAACCAAAATTACTCTACCCAGCAAAGCTATCACTGAAGGACAGATAAAGAGCTTCCCAGGTAAGAAAAAGTTAAATGGCAATAAACACACATATATATTAACAATTGAATCTAAAAAATAAAATAAGTGAGCAAACAGAACTGAAACAGGCTCATAGAAACAGAGAATATTTTGATGGCTACCAGACAGGAGGGGATTTGAGCAGATGAGTAAAAAAGGTGAAGGGATTAAACACAAATTGGCTGTTACAGAATAGTTGTGAGCATGTAAAGTACAGCACAGGGCATACAGTCAATAATATTCTAATAACTATGCATGGCATCAGATGGATGTGAGATTTATTGGGATAATCACTTAGTAAGTTATGTAATGTCTAATCACTGGGGTGTACATCTGAAATAACATAAGAAGGTACGTTAATTCTAATTGAAACATTTTTAAATTATTTTTTAAAAGGTTTTGTAATCATTAAAGATACTGAGTCAGCTGTTTTGTTACTTGTGTTGGCGTATGGTAAATAGAGGGACACTGGATTCCTCACCGAGGTGTCTGGGTAATTAAGGGAAGCAGTTTTCCCATAACCTTGAATGGGCCTGATAAATAGTGTTCTCATAGCCTTGAAACTGGGTCCAATAAATGTTTCCTATAACATGAAGTGGGCTCACATGTGCAGAACCATGCTAAGTTACATAATTTTTTGGCTTTCTGCCTACTTTGTTCATCTTTAGTACTTAAGAAGGTAACAGCTCCAAAGCTTGCAGCGTGCGTGGCTCACCCACCCATAAATAAAGGCATGTCACACATCCCCATGGCTCCATGCATTTCCTTCTGTCTCCCTGAATCTAGAGTGGACCTACCAGGCCTTGACCAGCTGCAACACACTTGGTTTCTGTGAGATATTTGTCTTCATATGCTGCAAAAATATTTGGCTACTGAATGCATATAAATTAATTTTTAAATATAATTTTATCACAGTTTAACACAAACTATTCCAGACTATAGAAAAGAGGAAAAACTAATCCTTGACTCTTCATGCACTTTGCATGATTCAAAAAACTGACCAAAGTAATACAAAGAAGAAAAACTACAGGCCAGTCTCAGTCATGAACTTAGTTGTAAGATAACAAACAAAATATGAGCTAGCTCAATTACCCTGGGGCTATCTTAATGTCCTGAAATGTTCTATTCCTTGACCTGGCTGGTAATATATTGAGTTTGTTAAAACATTATCCTTTAAATTGAACAAATATATATATATTTATTTAAATGCATTTTGTACACTCTTCTTTATACAGGCTATATTTCATTATAATAACAATCATCATCATCCCTAGGAGCACCTGACATACTCACTTTTTCCCATTAAACTCATCTACTGTTCCTCAGAACCTCTCAAAAACCTGTGCTAACAGCTGCACAAAGTGTGGCCCAAACACTAAGCAGCAGCAGTATCACATTGGAACTGGTTAAAAATGAAAATCTAGGCCCCTTGCCAACCTACTGAATTGAAAACCTCGGCAGGTGGGACTCAGAAATCTCTATTTTAACAAGCTCTCCAGGTTATTTGGAGGCTCAAGTTTCAGAAGCACTATTCTACTGATAGCCACAAATAATACAGGACTTAGAAGCAAGAGGTGGGACTTAAACCCAAGAGAACTCGAGTCAGAGAATACATGGTGTCCAAAATCACACCTGGTACCTTACCTGTAGCACATATTGCAACATGCTGGGTTTTCCATTTTTGAGGGACCAGTCTCACCTGGACCAATCTCATTTCACAGTAAGAATAATGATCATTTTTCAATGACTCACACCTGAACATCTGTGTCAATTATAAGGCAATGGTTCTTTAATTATAATATAAGATTTCTTCTCACTGTTCACCTAAAATAAACACTGCTCTAGCTCTGAGTGAAGGGAAAATATGTTCATTCTGAATGATCCAGGGACAAGGACTCTCCTTAATTCATAAACTAATCATTCATTTGTAGGAATATCCAAAATTTCTCCTCCTTCCTACCCCACCTCTTTTGTCCTCTTCACTGTTTCTGAGAATATTTGCATCCATAGGAAAAGCAATAGAAGGTCACTTTCAAGTAAGTTCCTCAGTTCCTCAAGATACCTGCAAATGATTCGCTGGGAATAGAGACCCAAACAAGTGGCCAAATAATGTGTATTTTAATGATGAATTAAAATGCTTATTTTATATATGTGAATAAAATAATCTTGAGAAAGTTAAAAAGCCATCAGTAGTGGAATCAGAATAAAATTTGATTGTACAAAATCAAGGAAAAGACAAAAGAATTAACACAACTACTTGGAAAACTATTTGGCTGGCAATATCTACCATAACCAAGTATACCCAAAATCTGAAACATTTCACTTCTAGTACATGCCCATAGAAATATGTATATATGTTTACCTAAAACCATGTGCAAAAATGCCCATAGCAGCTCTATTCATATTAGCCCAAATCTGGAATCAACCCTAATGTCTATCATAAGTAAAACATATGATAAATCGTGGTATACTTGTATTCATAGAATATGCACAATACACACAATGGAACACTATTAAATAAAATTAAGAAAACTGCTGCTTTTAAAACACAATTGTAATATTGAGTGAAAGAAGACATTAACTAAAGAGTACAAGGTCTGTCCTGAGAGTATTCAGCATATACTATGAAAAATAGAGACATTTATTGAAGAAAATACAAGATACAAGAAACACTGTACATAGGACAATGATGCCTCAGTCCACTTCAAAGTAGGCACCATGGGATCTCACACAGTTCTTCCAATCGCCATGAGCTGCCCCATCATATTTTCCTGAATCTCAATGATGGTCTGAAATCTCTTCCCTTTTAAACATGATTTCAGTTTTGGGAAAACCTAGAAGTCTCAGGGGACAAAATCTGGGATGTAGGGGGCTGAGTCACCTAGGTGATTTGATGTTTTGCCAAAAGCTCTGCACAAGACATGAAGCACAAGTGGGCACATTGTCATGGTAAAGCTTCCAATCACCAGTTGCCCATAGTTGCAGCCTTCTGAATCATCCAAAAAGTTTCTGCAGAGGAATGTTCAAGCTTAACACAAAATTTGATGTGGATTCATAGCTCTACTCACTCAATCATTTTGAATGCAATGGCCACACAGTACACATGCTCACTCAATGCATCTACTACCCCCACTGACTAGTACAGTGAAGTCTTCATTGTTCACACATGCTCAGTCTAGTCCACTCTCCTTGGCTGTTAGGTTACATCCATGTCATGCAAACCGTTTTTGTTATATTAACGATGACTGGAGCTTTTCCGGACAGACCTCTTATATATATTATAAAATTCTACTTTTTTTTATTGTTGTTCAAGTACAGTTTTTTCCATTTTCCCACCACCACTTTAAAATTCTACTTCTATCAAGTTCAAAACTATTCTATGGTAATAGAAGTTATTACAGCCTCTCCCTCTGAAGGGGAGAATAATGGCTGGGAGGAGGTATGAGGGAGGTTAACAGGGAACTAATAATTTCTTGATCTGAAATGTTGTTCTATATGTTTCCATTATAGAAGTTAATCAATTATACACTTCTGATTGGCCATTTTACTGATATACTTTAATTTAAAAGATTCCTTGAAGAAAATATTTACCTTTACAAAACAAAATGGAGGGAGGGAAGGGACAGGAGGAAAGAGAAAAGAACCACTCAAGTAGATTCATTTGGTACCCAACTCTCAGATTTAAGTAGCTTCTTAGGTCAAATGCCAGCTTTGCCACTTACTTAGTTAAAGCATTATTTAAATTCCTCTATAAAATTAAGATACAGTTATTCACTCATCCAACAAAAATATTTTAAGTGCCTAATATTGTCATGGGAGAAATTCCCAGAAACTCAGTTTTCTCATCAATGCAGTAAAGCGAGTCTGTTAGCATGCAAGAAGGGTTAATTGGTGATCCATTCTGATGGAAGAGAAAGGAACTAGTTAAGGTGGGGGTAGAGGGCTGAAAGGCTTAGGTTCAGGGCGAAGCAAGATAAGGGTGTTTAAAGGTCAGGGTGGCAAGAGCAGGGGTGGTGAGGGCCCAGATTGCAAGCGTGCGCAGCCAGACAGCCAAGAGGCCAAGCCCGCCAAGCCCCAAGTTCTTTGTCCTGAGGACTACTATAGTTGGCAGGACAAGGGGTGAGGAGTAAGAAGTTATATATTTGTTTGACAGGTAAAGGTGGTACTAGCTTTCCAGAACAAGGGTAGGAATACTCAAAGGTATTAATGAGTTTCTTCCTTTAGGCACTATGGGCCCTTCTCAGCCTTTCAGGCTTTGGGATGCAAGCACAATTTCAAAGGCTTTCTTTCCCAGAGAGTGGAAAAGATACATAGAATTTCAAGGTCTGCTGAGTCAGAGGGTGGGACATGTATCTTTCTTCCTCCCTGGCTTTTTTCCCCTCTGGCTGTTCATTCTACCATATAGGCACTTGAAACACAGCAATGAACAAAACACTCAAATCCTTACCCTCATAGAGCCAATATTCTAATGTAGAAAGGTGGAAAAAAGCTGACTTTACATACCTCACACAATTTCTGTGAATCTTGAGAGACAGCGTTATAAGAACCTGCTACTCAAAATACGACTTGTGGATCAGCAATATAAGCACCACCTGTGAATTTGTTAAAAGGGCACAGTCTGGCCCAACCCTAGACCTACTAAATTAGTATCCTCATTTTAACAAGACCTCCAGGTAATTTATATGCATATTAAAGTTTGAGAAGCACTGTTATAGCACTTTGTGAATCATAAAATGCTGTCAGGTATAAGCTATTATTATTATTAGTCATGCTCAGCAGGAAATTGCCACAACCCTCCTTTGTAGATACATTCCTATTCCAGCAAGCAAAAAAACGTGAGCCTAAGAAAGTACATGTTTATGCCTGTCTTAAAAGCTGCTCTGTCTCCAGGATATGTTGCTTTGGAATGTTTTCTTTAAGTCAGCCTCAATTCTCCAAGTCAATAAACCCCTGCATCAAAAGCACCACTGATGAAAATGCTGTTGGGGAACTTTATTGCTGGGATTTTCAATTGTTTCAACACCATTTCCTGGACATTCAACAGAGAGCCCAGGAAGAGTACTTTGATAATGTAATAAAATGCTGAACAATACAGACTTTAGATTTACAGTTTTATTGACATGTCCCAGATTCATTCTATGTCTTTCATCTCCTAGCTCTTCGGTGGGTCTTTAATCAGACTTATTCCAACAGTGCTTTGTGGAGATGAGAACCCAGGAAGCTACTGACTGCTGGTGGGAGGGGATGTTGTTCTGAGAACAGGGTCTAGTCAGACCTTCGACAACTGTCTTATTAGGCAAAAAAAAAAAAACACTTTGTCAAGTTGTTCCTATAGGAGTGTTACTCAAAATTTAATGTGCATGCAAATCACCCAGAAATCATATTAAAATGCAGTTGAGATTCACTAGGTCTGTGCTGGGGCTGAAAATTCTTCATTTCTAGTGCATTTGCAGATGACGCTGATGCCACTGGTTCCTGGACCACACTGTGAGTAGCAAGGTCCTCTCCCACAGGGATTCAAAAGGGGGGGGAAAACAGCGATTTTGAAGCACAAGTCTCCTCCAACATACGCAGTATGTTGTCTTCTGATAAAAACCAATGCCCAGCAAAACAAAGCAAGTTCATTTACTGATACTTTAGGAACTTAGAAATTAAAAGATCCATATTAAAACCATAAATGTAGTTTTATATATTTAAATGTAACCATTTATATAAAACTGGAAATATATTAAAATGTTTTGTGTTTTCTTCTTTTTTCTTGCTTCTTTCTAAATTTTCTAAAATAAACATTACTTAATTTTACAATATGAAAAAAAAATTGCTCTGGCTCGTGTAGCTCAGTGAATGGAGTGCCGGCCTGCAAACCAAAGGGTCACTGGTTCGATTCCCATTCAGGGCACATTCCTGGGTTGCAGGCCAGGTTCCCAGTAAAGAGCTCATGAGAGGAAAACACTCAATGATGTTTCTCTCCCCTCTCTTTTTCCCTTTCCCTCTCTCTAAAATTAAGTAAAATCTTTTAAAAGAGAAAGAAAATTAAAAAGAAAGAAAAACTAGTTTTTCAAAGTATATTTTTACTAATTATCCTAATTTCATTCTAAACATTCTGAATACTGGATATGAAACTCCTAACTTTTATATATATATATTAGGGAATGTAACATATATTCAGATTCGCAGTACCTCTTCTCTCTGTCTCCCACTATAACCAGAAGGACAACTCTGAGGGCTACAAAAGGTCAATTGCAATGGACTCCAAATATCCAACATTACATTTTCCAAGATAAAGAATTGTTTTTTGGTTCTGCCACCTTAATGATGAATATGTATGTGGCCTCATTAATAATAAACAACTACTACTCTGTAAGAGCCTTTTATCATGAAAAAGTCTTCATTAGAAAACTCTGGACTTCCAAGAAAAATTTCATAAATGCCTCTGATGAATTCATGATCATCTTAAAGCAATTCAACAACAAAAGCTGGCCCTTTTTCAAACTCTTGAGACAAAAAAAAATTAAATAGAGATTATCGTTGATGATTTCATCCTGCGAGCAAATGGAGAAAAGCCATGAGTGGCAAGCAGTCTGACTAGAGCTTATTCCCTTAACCGCTGCTTTACGCTACCTCTAATGATGCTTAATGTTTCTTGAGTACTTATTACACACCAGGGACTGTGTTAAATACATTAGATGGTTGTCTTATTGTATACTCACAATAGCCTATCTTCCCTATCTTATAATAAGGAACCAATGTTTGAGAGGTGAAGTAACTGAACTACAAATACACAGTAAGTGACAGACAAGGCAGGATGTGACTGATTCCAAGCACGATGTGTCTCGGTGACACTTGGTAGAAATCAATGTGTTTAGAAAGAGACCATGTCTTTTCATTTGAAAACAACAGAGCTGCAGAATAAAAAACTGAAAGAAAAAAAACTGTTAGCAATTATTACTTCTAGGTTGATGGGCTTAAAATACTAATCCTATCTATACTTCACAAATTTTACAAAGTGCTTATAATTAGGGAAAATTATTATTTTAAGTCACGTTGACTTTCCCTATCTAGGATAGCCTATGTTAATTTCTCTAAAGCATCTACACTGAAAACATATCCACAAGTGACAACCGTAGTAAATAAAATCTTTACATTAAACCCACGGCAAGAGTTGTATGTGTTAGGGGCCTACTGAGAGAAATGCTACTCCAACAGGGAGAAAGGAGAAAACTTGGAGGCAAAACATTTTAGTGACCTCACCTTTGCTCCCCTGAATCCAAGTGGCCCAAGTTTATAAACATGCAGATGCTTTCTACAGGTTCACAGAATAAAACCTGACCATGTAAAGTATAGCATCGGGATTTTAATCAATAATATTGTGACAACTATGTACGTGCGTGGTGGGTACTGGAGATATCAGGGGACCACTTTGTAAAGTATATGATTGTCCACCACAGTGCTGTACCTCTGAGATTAATATAAAATAATATTAAGTGTCAAGTGTAATTGAAAATAAAATTTTTTTTTAAAAAAACTCACTCTGTTTTATGAGAGGGGGATGAGTGCTGTAGCAAAAACATGATTGTCACTTGCCTCAGTGCACGGGGCCATTGATAGTCCCAGTGATAATTTTTCTAGGTGGAATGATTCTTCTGAAATTTTGCTGGTGGTGCTTTTAAACACAGACTCTGATATAAAAGGTACTGAAGTAATTAATTCTGGAAAGGTCCTTTTTCTTCCTTCTCAGGGAAAAAGAACTTAAAAGCTAAAGAGACTTAGGGGTTTTTTTTAACAAGGACTTATTTCTCTAGCATTACTAATATTTTGAAATCAATAGAAACCATTGCTGTCTGCTTCCTGTTGCTCTCATTATTGTTGCTACTTTTGGTGTCACCCCTTGTGAGCTGGTGACATCACAGTGCATTTTTTGAGTCGTATTCATTAGCCAAGTGCTGCTAAGAGAACAGGTGGTTGAGAGAATGACAGAGATACTGCTGGAATCTCTCCTCGACATGAGTCAGAGAGGAAATTGCTGTGTCTTCATGGTCCACTGACGGAATGCATACCATGTGCCGCAAGCACCAGGGGTGATCTCCAGCTGTCCATGTCAGCACAACCCTGAAATGAAGATCAGAAGATCAGAATGGCTGCTCCAAGAGACTGGGCCAGGCCACCAAGCAGAAATTCTAAGGGACAGATACAAGGGAAATGGAAGGGGATGAAGGGCTGAGGGGAACTTTGAGATGAAGTTCTCTAAGAAATAATAAGATCTTCAAAGCACTTCTGGGAGGTGGGAAGGAGGTAAAATTTTACAGTAGGTCTTCCTTAGTTCCTTCTGGAAACATGGGCCAGAATCCTAATGAGGTAGATCAGTGAATCCTTGAAGAACAACCATTAAAAGCCTGATGTCATGATTTGTAGACTGATTAATTGGCTTCCTCATCTGTGGACTAAATAATGGTACTGAATTCATAGAAATGCTAGAAGGGTTAAATGAGGAAACATAAAGAACTATGTACGTAAAGAACACAGTGCCTGGCACACAATAGGCCTACAGAAAAATAATGGCTATTACTAGTTACGTGTGTGTCTGTGTATATAAATTAATGTGTATACATATAAATAAACGTGTGTGTATATTCATGTATACTTATATATATAAAATCTTTGAGATACCTTATTTATTCCTTCTATATCTCATGGCAAAGAAAGATGAGAAACATTCTGGTTTCAGTTTTGGATTTATCGAGGTCATTAAGAGAATGTGAAATGTTTTATGTGTCAGATCTCCTAAAATGAGCCCAAATAACAATGTAGTGTGATAAAGCTATCCTGTCTTCTGGGTTAATGGCTTTCCACTGAGAGCCAGTTTAGATAAAATACTGTATGGGTTTCCATATGTCAGAGAAAAATTTCACAGAACAGAGTTTAGCAGACAAGGAAGATGACTTTATTCAAGACTATTGCAAAAAGGGTTGAGTCTTTTGCAATAGGAGAGATGGAACTCAACTTCCTTAAAAACAAAAAGTATGAGAGTTTTCAGTGCTGGGGGGAGCTAGTGGAGAAGTACTGGAGGATACTGGGGGGAGCTGGTTAATGTGATTAGGCCTTCTGTGTTTGCTAACTGACATTGGTTTATGAAGTTTATCTTCTACCGTCCCAGGGAGACTGGGAGATCTGGGTGCTTCCTTTCTTTTTCTTTTTTGAATTTTTTTAAATTACAGTTTATAGTCAATATTATTTTGTGCTAGTTTCAGGTGTACAGCATAGCGGTTGGGCAATCACATCCTTCACAAAGTGGTTCCCCCAATAGTTCAAGTAGATAGTTATTATAATATTATTGACTATGTTTTTTCTGCTGTGCTTTACTTTCCCCCTGACAGGATGCTACTGTGCTTGATGATCGCATTTCAAAGGATGCATCCCAGATCCCTGAAAAAGATGATCCTGGACTATAAAACAGGCAAGAGACTAGGAAAATATTTACAACTCTAAGGGGCAAAGAAAGAATTTGCAACTGCAAGTTTTCTAAAGTAAATGCTCTAAAGAGAGAGAGAGAGAGAAAGGAGAGAGAGAGGTCAGTGACCTATAATCAGGAAGAAGACTGTCAAAAGTTTAGTCAAGCAGTGGGGCACATTAAGGTCACTTGGGTTGTATTTCTAGTTTAACATAATCAGTCTTAATGCATCAGTGAAAGAGAAAGCCTCCTATGGTGTATTTTCTCTGGTGCCACCAGGTACCACCTGTTTAAAACTAGCTCCCCCTTCCCCTCTGTAATAACCTGTCTCCTTTCTCACCAGCTGAGTCGTGCCCCCAGGTCAGACAAAGGCAGGTGCCTTCTGTAGAAGACCACTGTTACCATGCTGGTGTGATCTGGGGGACAGCAAGGAAGGACCTGGGTCTCTATTAGCCCTGCTGTCAGGGCCAGGTCCTTGGCAAAATGTTGAGGTAATCATTGTTTTCCTTCCCTTCCCCAGCCAGCCCCGCTTAATGTTTCAGACACCCTGTGCCCCCAGACTCTCCCCTCCCCTTGTCTTTCCTCCCCAAATGCTGGTTCCTGAATCTTATGCTAAAAAAAAATTAAAAAAAAAAAAAACTGGCTAAAGGTTTAGAGGGGCCCAGAATGTGTGTACACTAAATCTTAAACAAAGTGGTTCTGACCAACAATAGGTTGGAATCTTAACAGACCTTTCCCTCAATGCTGAAAGGGCCCACTTGCAACAAATGGCTGCCACAATGAATCACGAGGCAGGAAAGTACCAAGAGGAACCCAACCTAACAAGCACCAGCCCTCAACAGCCCTGCAGTGGCCTGGTGCCAGGCCGAGGAAAGCTGGAGATGGGGGAGGAAGGATATTCTTGAGGTGCTTGAAGATATCAAAAAATATGTTTAACCAAAGTTGGATGATGAAAACCAATGTTCCCCCCTCTTACTTTTCTTCAGATGAGCTCTAGAGCTGAAAAAAGAGGGAACCCCAAAAAGGGCCCTGCTGTTCCATTCTATCCTTCAAGCATCAACTCAGGCCTTTTCTTCTGACCTCAAAGCTATTTTATGAGAGCAATTTATCAGACTCCAAACACCGCCTCAATCGCTTCTATACCTACTCCCTCCAAAATGTCAGTTTTACTGTATGTCCCCAGAGCATGGTAAAATGAGTTAATATATATATAAAGCAGAAGAAAGAGTGGTGTGTGATAAAGTTACACACCTTATCACATCATCATAATGGTGATGGTAATGATGACAATGATAGCACCAGAGCCCTGATTGTGAGCCAGCTTTGTCAAAGGCACAGTATTAAAGTGCCTCACTTATAGCTGCTGGGTCAGTACCATAAAACAGAGAAACTCAGTAAATTCCCAAAAAGGAACATCCTGTTCGTTGTAAAGACTTAAGATAGGAGAATGGGTGGTATTTTTCTAAGGTTAGACTTATCCAAGGATGCTGGTCTTACTGTCTGTATCAGTCAACCCCAGAAGGTAACTGAACCTATCCTTACTTGAGGCTACCTCTACCCAGCACCATAGTCACATGCAAGATCTGGATGTGGAGCATTCACAACTCCAGTGATATCTCCTAAGATTCTGGGTTGGCCCAAAATGTCCATTTGGTTTTTTCCATAAGATAGCTCTAGTACTGCTTAGCCGTCTTTAATTTTATTTGAAACAATTTTGTTAGATTGTATTGTGACAGCTGTCATATCAGCATACATTTAAAAAGCATTGATCAAAATTGGTGAATTTTTGTGTAGCCATTTTAATATTGAAGATGAAAGAAAATACACATTTTTGGCATATTATGCTTTATTATCTCAAGAAAGGTAAAAATGCAATTGAAACACAAAGAAGGGTGTGTGCAATGTATGGAGAAGGTGCTGTGACTGGTCAAACATGTCAAAACTGGTTTGGGAAGTTTCATGCTGGAGATTTCTCGCTGGATGATGTTCCATGGTAGAGTAGACCAGTTGAAGTTGATAGTGATCAAATTGAGATATTAATTGAGAACAACCAACATTCTGCCATGCAGGACATAGCCAACATACTCAAAATATCCAGATCAATAAAGCTATTGTAAAAATGAAAAACGTGTCCTTTATTTTATGGAAAAAAACATACAAACTCTTTGGTCAACCGAATACTTCTTACGAGAAATTCATCAGTAAAGCAGATATAAAGAACAGTTCTGTGATATTTGAGGGATGGTCTCTCTTGACTCCTGTCAGCATCCTTGAAAGTAACCAGCTAGATTTATTACATAACAAGAACCAGCAAAAGCAGTTCTGCTTCCTGGGGAAAGCCAAATTCCAAAAAAAGCAGTAGAACTGTTGATATAGGGTAATTCAATGCTAAACTGACCCACCAGGGTGTTTTGTTGATTTTTTTTTCTTAAAAGGGAACAGTGCAATAGAGACAGTTTGTGTTTATGCATGACCTAAACCTTTCACTTCCTCTTGCAGGAAAGAAGCAGATGTTCAGTGCTGGATTGGGGAGAGAAGGGGGGAGACAAGGGAAACAAACAAAACTGTAATTCAAGTGGTTCTCTCAAACATCAGCCAGATGCTCCTTCTCATGTAAATGTTTAAAACTTTCATCTTCATTCAAACATTAACTCTTTATCTTCTGCCTACTTCACCTTTCTTTAAAGGCACGAATGTAATAAAAGCAGAGTGAACAATTACACAAACCATCTTTTTAACAAGTAGTGCTGGGACAATTAGATATCCACAAGGAAAAAATGAATTTAGACCCTTCATAATACACTCAAAAATTAATTCAAAATAGACCTGACATTTCTTATCGGGTGTAAGAACTAAATCTATATAACATTTAGAAGAAAACAGGAGAAAATCTCTGTAACCTTGGAATAGGCAAAGATTTCTTAAATATGATGTCAAAAGTACAATCCATAAAAGAAAAAATTGATAAATTTGACTTTATCAAAATTCAAAACTTTTGTACCTCAAAAGACACCATTAAAGAAATAAAAGATAGGCCACACAGAAAATATTTGAAAACCATATTTCTGTTAAAGGACTTATATCCAGACTATGTAAAGATCTCAACAATTCAATGATAAAAAAACAAATAACCCATTTAAAAATAGGCAAAGTTTTAAATAAACATTTTACTAATGAAGATATGTCAATACCAATAGTAAATGAAAGGATATTTAACACCATTTGTCACTAAGGAAATCCAAACTGAAGCTACAGTGAAACATCAGTTCACATCCACTACAATGACTAAAATTCAAAAGGCAGACAACAGCAAGCGTTGATGAGGACATGGAGAAACTAGTACCCTCGTACATTAAAATAGTAACAAATTTGGAAAATAGCTGGGCAATTTCATAAAAACCTAAATCATCCATAATGCCTATCAAGTCTATTCAAAAGAAATAAAAATACGTGTCCACCCAAAGATCAATACATGAATGTTCATAGCAACATTATTTATAATAGCCAAAACCTGAAAGCAATTCTAAGGCCCATCAAATGATGAATGGATGAACAAAATGTGGTATATCTATACAATGGAATATTGTTTGGCAATAAAAAAGAATGAAGTATTGATATATGCTCAATAAAAGAAGTCAGTGACAAAAAGCCATATGTTATATGATTCTGTTTGTATGAAATTTCCAGAATAGGACTATAGAGACAGAAAGCAGAGTAGTGGTTGCCTGGGGCTGGGGAAGAGATCTTTTGGGTATAATTAAAATATTCTAAAATTGGGTTTTGATATTTTCACAATTCTGTAAATTTACTAAAAGTCAGTGAACTGTACAGTGTAAATGGCTGATGTTTATACCTCAGTAAAGAATACACAAGGGAAGGGTGGTGGGGACTGGGTGGGGTGGGCAAAGTCAGGAAAAGGGGAGTGTCTGTAATAGTGTCAACAATAAAAATAAAGTTAAAAAAAAGAATACCCCAAACAAAAAACAAAGTCAGTAAATATTGGTATACAAAAATACTAGATTAAAAAAGAATGATCGAATTTAAAGTTGATCTTCCTGACACCCAAGGCAAAAGCAAAGGAATTCACAGGGCTACATAACTTGATTTTTGTCATGTTTTTTTAAAGGAAGCAAGCAAAACTACTTTAGGAAAAGATTTTTTCCTGGCTGAGGAAATAATTTACTATGTATATCTTTATATCTGTAGTAATAGCACAGTGTTTATTGCAGTTTTATCCAAAGAATAAAAAAGAATCCAAGATGTTCCATACATGCTACTTCTTATAGAGCACCTCAATGAAAGTGGAAGGAACATTGGTGGGTCTTAAAATAGGCACAGAATTTTCTGTGTGAAGCCAGAACAATATACTACAGAATGAAGTTTGGGGCGCTGCAATTCGATACCAGAAAATTACTAAAAGAAGGTAAAGGGATGAATGGTTTACATCTCTATTTAGCTGTACTGCTCACACACCATTTTTCTCTTTGGGGTTTTCTCAAGGTTTCCATAGCAGACAATTTAAAATTGGTTTTACCAGCCCTGTCTGGTGTGGCTCATTTGGTTGGAACATCTCCTGTAAACTGAAAGGTTACCAGTTCATCCCCAGTCAGGGCACATACCTAGGTTGTGGGTTTGATCTCCAGTCAGGGTGCGCATCAGAGGCAACAAATTTACGTTTCTCTTCTTTCTCTCTCTCCCCCTACCTCTGTCTCAAAAAGCAATGGAAAAAAAAATGTCTTCGAGTCAAGATAAAAAAAATTTTAATTGATTTTACTGGTGAGTTCCTTATTTTCATATTTAATTTCTGCAGCTGATTGAAAAGAGGCTCTCATACTCAGATTTCAGACAGGTAAACAGTGAGGAAACTAGAAGGTTTGATTTATGTTCTTGCCCAGTAGTGCAGCCTTCACTGGGTGGGATAAGGACACCTATAGGTAAATAAAACTTTTTTCCTCAAAAAAGCAGCTTTGGATCCGTCCCCAAGGCACTAACATGTATAGCAAAGCCCTAAACTTCTATACCTACAGCTCTTAAGAGATATCCTTGCCCTGAAAAATTTTTAAGGGAGAAGCTGGCACCTGTATGTACCTGCCTTAATGTGGTTCCTGTGGAGACATTAATTAGTTTGGAGCAGAATTGAATCTCCATGGCTCCAATGGGCAACATAGGTCCCCAAATACACCTCACCACCCTACCACCCTTGAACCATAACTACTCTTACCTGCTCAGTAAGCCATGTAGCTCTACTTCACAAGAAGACATTCTAAAAAATAGCATATTTGACACTGAGCTTTTTTCTCCTGATAGAAGCCAATAATTCAATGTAGGACCATGTCATCAGTACAGAGAATAAAGGATACCTGCCTATTTATGTCAAGAGACATAGCATCTGATTTATCTAAAAAAGTTTACCCAAATTATCATGTTAAAATTGAAGAACTGGGCAGCCCTGGCTGGCATAGCTCAGTGGATTGAGCGCGGGCTGCGAACCAAAGCATCGCAGGTTCGATTCCCAGTCAACTGCACATTGATGTCTCTCTCTCTCTCTCTCTCTCTCTCTCTCTCTCTCTCTCTCTCTCTCTCTCCCCCCCCTGACCTCTCTAAAATAAATAAATAAAAATCTTAAAAAAATTTTAAAAAAATTGAAGAACTGGGCATAGCCATAGTTAATGCTACCTAAAACTGGAATTTATCTCCAATACTAGAGCCCACTGTGTTTCACAGTAGAACTAGGATAGAGAAAATGGACAAAAATAAAAAGCCTTTTTTTAAATGGGCCCTACCACATCACTCTAGATACAGGCCACGAAAATCTTTAAATGTCCTTAATTTCAACAATAACAAAACTACCAAACAATCCAATTAAGTAATGGACACAGGACTTAAATAGGCATTTTTCTGAAGAAGATACAAATGGCTAATAAGTACATGAAAAAATGTTCAACATCACTAATTATTAAGGAAATGCAAGTCAAAACCACAATGAGGTACTACCTCACACCCATTGGATAGGCTACTATGAAAAAAAAGCACAAATATTTGTATGAATGTAGAGAAATTGAAACTCTTGTGTACTGTTGGTGGGAATGTGAAATTCCTATGTAAAACAGTATGGTAGGTCTTCAAAAACTTAAAAATAGAGTTACCATATGGTCCGACAAGTCTCCATTTGGGTATACACCCAAAAGAATTGAAAAGTAGTGACTCAGATACTTCATACACATGTTCATAGCAGCGTTATTCACAATAGTCAAAAGGTGAAAGCAACCCAAGTGTCCATAAATGGATGATCAAACACGATGTGTTTTATATATAATACAACAAAATATTATTCTGCCTTAAAAAGGAAGGGAATTCCCACACATGTTATTACATAGATGAACCTTGGGGGCATTATGCTAAGTGAAATAAGTCAGTCAGTGCATTACAGAAAATCACATATTGTATGAGTCCACTCGTATGATAAGGTGGTGTGGCCATTGCCAGGGACTGAAGGACAGGAGAATGGGGAGTTATTTAATGAGTACAGAGTTTCGCTTTTGTGAGATGAATAATTCTGGAGAGTGCCTATACAACACTACTTAATTTAAAAAATGGCTAAGATGGTAAATTTTATGTTGTGTGTATTTTGCCACATCTTAAAAATTATTTTAATGGTCTTAAGTCTCATGCCAACAATCAGGAGCAGGACTGAGTCCAAAAACTGACAGATTCCAACAGGAGGTCAAAGCTACTGAACCAGACCTGTGTTTTCATTAAGAAGAAAACTGAAACATATTCAGTCACCCCTTGGAAGCTGTTGAGTACTATCTTTGCCCCCGATCTTCCAGGGCCTTCAGCACATCTTTACCAGGTTTAAGCTTTGAGAAGTGAAGACAGAAACAGTAAGATGAACATGAAAGGTCACTGGCCCAGAAACCTGACTCCCCATAACAGCTTTCTTCTTGCTGTATAATTTGGACTTCTGTGTTTGAAAAGACTAGGTACATTTCTGACACTGTATCAACCATCAGCCAGCTAGCCTTGTGGAAGGAAAAGAACCCTTTGATTAACTAGCTGTATTGGTGAATTGCCCCCCACTCTCCACACTATTCCATGTGTCAGGAGGTAGTGAGCAGAGTGAGAAATGAATTTTTGCTCATCTGTGGCCTTTCACTCCATCTCGCAGAGGTCACAGAGGGGAATGACTCATAGAAACCCTGCCACAAACCTCACCTCCATGCAACAGTGAGTTAGAGACCATCAGGGGAACATCTCACGCTCCAACACAGGCCCATGCCTAAACATGCATCTGCATTCACGCCAGCAACTCCATCCACCCCTCACGACAGGGCAGCAGAGTCTCTTCTCTCTTGCTGCCCAAGGTTAGTCCCTTTGACCTGCATGCTGCATCCCATCTCTTCTGCATTCTCAGGAACCATGTTTCAACTGTTATTCACTCTCAACTGTGTGTCTTCATCCATTCCCCTCCCTGTAGCATGCACTCACATCTCACCTATTCTTCAATGTTTCAAAAACCCAAAATGTGCTATTAGATATATGTATGAGTGTGGGACGTATATACATATGAATATTTTTCAGCCCTAAAAAAAAAGGAATCCTGCCATTTGCTACAACATGTATGGACTTTGAGGACATTATGCTAAGTGAAATAAGTCAGACAGAGAAAGACAAATGCTTTATGATCTTACATATATGCAGACTCTAAAAAAAAAAAAACTCACAGAAACAGAACACATTGTGGATTCCAAAGGGAAGGGTGGAGGTTGAGGAAATGAATGAAGGTGATCAAAAAAGTAACTAACTTCCAGTCACAAGATAAATAAGCTCTGGGAGGCAATGTGCAGCACGATGACAGTAGTTAACAATATTTACTGTATACTTAAAAGTTTTTAAGAGGGCGGATCTTATTCCCTTCACAAGAAAAAATAATTGTAATTATATGAGGTGATAGATGTTGAACTTTCGTGGTAATGCTTTTGCAATATACACACACATCAAATAATTAACGTCGTACACCTTAGACTAAGACAATGTTATGTCACTTATATGTCAATGAAACTGGAAGAAAAAAAATTCTAGACCCTCATTCCCTTTCAAAGACTCTGTCACTTCACAGCCAGAAATCTTAAAAAGAAAGGTCTTCCCTTTCTTTTCCCCTCAGCCAACTGAAATCTCACTGCAACTAATCTCACCAAAGTCACCAGTAATCTTCCTGTTGTCCAATGTAAGAGACATTTTAAATGATCATATTATGAGACTGGTCTGCAGCATAGACCCTGCTGACCAGGCCCACTCCCGAAAGCATCGCCTTTCTTCACCCCCTGAACGCACCTCTCTCCTGGCTCTCCCCTTGCACAGAATGAGCCCTCCTCTGACTCCAGTGGCTATGGCAAGTTCCTCTCTCTGGGGGCCCACACCTCCTCTTTATCTCTAGCCCCAGGGTGTGGCGCAATGTTAATCTTGGTTAAACTTCTAGAAATACTCGTTGATAGATTTGTCCAAATAATGCAGTGGTTCTCAACCATGGCTGCTCATTAAATTCATGGTGAATTTTACAGGCATACCATTATCTCGTCTGGTAGTATTGCTGACTTCATTGGTCTTGCATGAGTCCTGGGCAACAGTATTTTCTAAAAGCTTCCTGGGTTGGTTTCAGTAAACTTGTCACCCCCTGCTAGGACTAAGATGACAGGAAATTTGCAAAATGCACAACGATTCACTTTAAAAATCTTTCAGTTAGACTTTAGGTGGAGCTTTAAGATTCTGAGATGAAGTGAATTTTAAAGGTCTCAAAAGTTTACAGTAGAAAGTTATTCAAAATCGGCTCATCCACGGTCTGGCAGATCTGCAGTCCTAGGAGATTTCTCTCACCTTCGCTCAGCCAGGAGCCCAAGGAACCAACCAAGTTACAGATTTTGTCAAATGAATGAGTGTCCCTAATGGTTGCAAACATGGGATATTTTTTTCCCTTTTCCTTCTGAGTCTGCCAGGTTTCTTAGGAGTGCCTTTGCCCAACCCTCTCCTTAGTTTCCAAGAACCAAGAGGCCAAAACCCTTCCAAAAGCTCTGGCCTTTCCTCTGCCTCTGCCTTGAGGGCGCAGGCTGCTGCACGCGTGGCTCTGTGGAGATAATCCTGCATGTCACTGTTTATGAGGGAGGAGTCTCTCACAGAGATGGCGTGACCAGAGAGGCATATTCACACAGAGGCAGTTTTATTTGTTTCATGTGTTTAATTATTTGACTGTGGTTGCGGTTTCTTGAGGCTTAGGGTGAAGAGGTGGGGAAAGAGTTGGTCAAAAGAGGATTAGAAGGACAGAAGCAAAACAACTACAAAAACTGTAAGACCCAACCACACTAAGAAAAATTCGTTCACCCAGCGCGCCCCTTCCTCCCACACTTCGCTACACACATATCCACACACCACCTACCCACTTGTACTAGACAGGGAAGAAGAGAGGTCACAAAGGGATAATATTTCAAAACTGCATCTTGCCTGTGACCCACCTACTATTTTAAGATAATTTAGACAATCAACTTAGTATCAAAAGGAGTAAGTCCTAAAAGTCCAAACAGAAACTGTGGAAGATTCTGGAATCTCATGTTGCCAGAGTATTCATGAGGTCTAGATATTCCCTCTCTACAAGATTCCTCTCAGCAAAGCTACAGAGTTCACCAGATAAAGAGTTTCTACATTTTCTCTGCTATGAGAAAAGGGTACAAGTTGTTCCATGTGGGGGAGTGAAACTATGAGGACTGGGTGACCGCTGTGAGAACTAGATTTCAGGTCTGTCAGGAGGTCTGCCTGAGAAGGTGAGGAGAGTCCCACGCTGTGTGTTCACAGGCAGGGTAACTGCTCTTAGAGATGTGGCAGGGGGCCACTTTGGAGCCACTGAGTCTTTAAAACGCCTTTTGGACTAGAGGGTCAAGAAAGGCAGCAACACAGATTATTGAAATTGTCTTTCTACCCCCAGTAATCTTTAACAAAGCTGCTACATCTAAATGCTGATTCTTCATTCTGGTTTAACCTTTTAAATTAAAATGAGTTCTTTGACAGATTTTAAGGATCTATTAAGTATTCAGCACACTAACAGGTTTGCTAATGAAAAGAGAACTAGAGAGCTAAGTTAGAGAGAAAGCTAAAGAGTGGAGTTATCTAAATAAAAAAAAGATAGAAAAAGTAAATAGAAAAAATGTTTTAAATCAGAAAATTCCAGAACCCTGTGAAATCTTTCTTTCTTCCTAATTATGACCATGGGGCCAAAGTCAGACTGCCTCATCACTTTGCCTGGGTACTTACTCCCTTGCTTGACTCATTTTCACCCAAGAGCAAGGAAGGCAAAATCAGAGTGAAGTTTTTATTGGGTTTTGGCCACACTCTTAAACTCCCCTAGTTTATACTCTGTGTGGGTTTCACAGCCAGCAGCCTCTGCTTGGTGGTTAATGGAGTCCCACTGAAACTTCCTGTTCTCTGTTCCTCCCAAGAACCAATGATGTTCAGGCTGGAGCTGAGAGGCCCATGTGAAGAAGGCGTATATGTGATGAAAGATGACAGGTTAATAAAGACATCTTGCTTACAGGGGGATCCCTGAGTTCGGTTCTCCTGGACCTGGAAAGTAGTATAAGACAAACACATGTATTAGATCCCATATGTTCTTGCTGGGCAAACAAGGACTTCAAATCTGACCCTTCCCAGGTCTGCTGTAGACCACAACCAATCCTCCACACAGGTCTTTCTTCAGGTCTTTCTAAATTACCTAATCCTAGTTCTTCCTTGACTGAGTTATATGTGGGCGGGGATGGGGGGGAGGGTCCCTGTCTCCTACATACCAACTCTTCTGCACAGAATTCAAGGCCCCTTAAAGATTCAGCCCTTGCCTCTGTTTCTAATCTCATTTCCCACCATTCCAGGTCTCAAACACTTACAAATAAGTCAACACAACATTCTGTTGTATATCTCTGCCTTTGTATTTATCTTTCCATCTTTCCAATGTTTGACCACCTGTGGAACCCATAAAGGTATTGTCGATCCTGGGTTTTTCCTGACTTCGAGAAATGAAGGGCCAATTCCCCTGGAGCAGTATGTGAGAAAAGCCAGGAGGATCTGGCAGGTTATTGCTCATTTTACTGTTGCCATATGCAAACAAGTCCCCTAAGCTCCTTCAGATCTTTCTTTAGCAAAGCAACACCCTTTTCTAAGCCATGTGGTTCACCTTCTTTTACCTAGAAGGAAAATGATGGGAGAAACTTAAGTGGTGCTGTCCTTAATGACCCTGGGAGAAGACCACCATTTTCTCAGGGGATTCTGTGTAGCAAAGACCCACACTTTATTGAAATACGGTGTTCTCCTGTAGAGCATAGCCCATGGACCTGGGCAGTCCTACACTAATATCACCTCCTTCCTCTCAGTCCTTCTCCCCACTTCCCTCTCTCACCACCACCATGTCCAACACCTCTAGCGTTTGATGGTCACTGGATCCGAATTAAAGATCTAACATAAAATAATCAAGTTAGTTTGAATTTTCATTCCTTCAAACCTTTCTATTAAAGTCCCATATGGATTAATTTTTAATTTTTTGTGCATTGAAGAAAATACACATCTTTATCTGGCAGACATTTTTGATACAGTATTTTTAGGTAATATGGAAGGTGTTTTATATTACAAATTTCATCACTAGTTATTTGATCATTCTTCATCTTTGTAGAGTACATCATATTCTATTCCTGAGCACATATTATTACATTTGATTCCTGCATCAATCCAAAACATAGCCAAAATTCCTGTCTGCTCTGTCCCCTAAGTATCTCTAGACTGCACCCATCCTCGCCTTTGCAGACCTCCATCAGTCCTCACAAGACTTTTACATCAGCATTCTAACCAGACAGACAGACTACCTGAATCCTGTTTTTTTTTTCTCCCTCTCTACCATCCCCCTTCAAAGTCCATACCTTTCTAATATCAACTCAATCTTGTTACCTCTATGATTTAACTGTCTTGGGGCTTCCCCTTCAACTACACAAAGTCCAACTCCTTTGCATAGTACACAAGGCTCTTCAAAATCTTCCCCTTGCCTCTCTCTTTCTCTAATCTCACTTCTTACCCTCCAGATCTCAAACTTAGCAATTCATTAAAGTTATAATACTTTCTTAAACATTGGTGCCTTTATATAAAGATCAAAAGGGCATTCCAGAGAGGAAGATATTTTTATCTTCATCTACTTGGTGACACCTAGTCATCCTCTGAGAGACAGTTCTAGTGACTTCTATTCTATGGAGCTGTTGTTTACCACAACCCAAAAGCAGAATTGTGTCTTCTCTGCTCTGGGTCACAACTTAACCCTGTGCTTATTTCTACAATAGCACTTACTGCATTCTTTGCAATATTTTATTTATATCACTGACTCCCATTATAAGCTGTGAACTGCACAAGAAGAAAAATTCATTATCTTGATCTTTATATGCTTATTGTTTGCACAGTGCATTGTTGTTCATCTATAAGTGAATAAATAAGTACATTGTTGTTCATAAATAAGCGAATAAATGAATGAATGAATGAATTATAGGGGGTGGGAGAGAATAATAGAGTTCTGTTATTATTATTCACACGTAACAGTAGAAGAAACTGGGCTAGGTGCTAGTCCTACAAAACTGAAGGCACTGAAGCTTAGAATCTAGGAACTACACTACAAAATAGAAGGCAACACAGAATACTTCTGAAGCTCAAAGACATTAATTTGCAATTGGGAAGATCTGGGAACTGTCATATAGATTCTTAAAGATGAGTAGGAATTCAGCAAAAATGAGGAGGCCACATTAAAACTTTTCCAGAATGAAGAAGTAATAAATACAAATCGCTGAGAATAAGGGGGAAAGACTATTCCATAAGAAACAGCATGAGCAAGGGCACAGAGTTGGTAAGTATTGAAGGGAGGTCCAGTAGTTCCCATAACCAGAGTTGATGGCAGTGTCCCAGGAAGTCAGTCTGTAAAGTTAGGTCAAGCTCTGTCAGGCAGAGTCTTGACATTTTGACTCTGCAAAGGGCAGACATTAAGATCAGAAAGTTACTTTTTTAAATATAAAAAAACCCTCTTTATAAAAGAGATTAGAACAGTAAGAAACTGGAAGTTCGCAGGCAAGGTCGTTCGCATTCTCGGCTCTTGTTTTGCCACCATTTGTATTACTCAGCCTGGTCATCTACCTCATTTGGTTGCCAGTGACTTTTATGTCTTTCCAAAAATCAACTGCATTCTGAGGAGCAACCCTTAACACCCTTGAAGGCATTAAAAAATAAAAGGTTCCAGAATGGTAAAATCCCAAAAGCTTGAAAATGTAAATAATGCAGAAATATACTTTGGTTTTGAAGGAGACGGGCTGCATTTGAATATATAAAGCCAGATGTTTGTCAATGACAGGTATGTATAAAGGGCATATAAATTCATATGGAAAGACATGTATGTGTCAGATAGAATTAAGAGAATAAGAGAATAATGTTTCAGAGCTCTCCACTGACCACCATAGCCCCTTACTCTTCAGAGGAATAGTGTCTGTCATTCAGTCACCAATCAAAACCAAACAAGATCATTTAACTTCCAAAATAATCATGAGGCATGACAGGGCCCATCTTTCCCCTTATTATTTTCCAGTCCAAGTCTATTAATACAAAGAATGAATTTCAACTATAACAATACTAAGGAGGAAAAGTAAAAACTTTACACAGTACCATATTTTTATTATTGTTCTTGTTGTTGTTATCTGGGTTTCTTCTCTAACTAAAAGAGAACATTATTTACCAATCTTTCAGTAACCATGACATTTAAATAATTTGTGTAGCTAAACCTGCAGCTCCATAACATTCAGCTAAATTGCTCCATGTTCTTTCTTTAGAATTAAGTAAAATCAGCTGCATAAAACTTCAGTTTTGCTGTAAATAGCACCACATTACATACAGCCGGCCCCACAACCACAACAGGGAACTGGCAGCAGAGCCTTTGGTTTTTTCAACAATTTTTTTTCCACTAGTTGCTCAGCAAAGTTTTAAAATAGCTTTCAGGGAATCTCACTAGCAAGGTTATAGACTTATGTGAATTGTAGGCTCATAATTATTCAAATCATGATTCGTTTTAGTAGCTCAAATGTTCTCTCTTTTGTATTAAATAATGTATTTCCTTCTCCTTTTTTGATACTCAGCAGTTTCTTAACCACCAAGACAATTGCCCTTGTTTGAACCTTCTAATATACACATGCATACAAGTCAGCAGAGTCTATGAAATACTGTCTAAATTACAACAATGCCTGAAACCAAGACCTTTAAAATGCAAATTACAGGACTCACTGGTCAATACAAGATTTTTCTCTGCAAAGGACACAGTGTTGTATGACAGATAAAACAGAGGACTAATGAAAGATAAGATGAACCATGTCATGACCTGATATTACTTGCTTTGCTGCTTCTCCTGACCTCAATTTTTCATTGCAGAATTGAGATAAGCACCACGCAGGGTTGTTAGGAGGAGTAAAGCAAGCCATGCCTGTGAAATCAGTTTGTAATTAAAGAGGTTTATGTGTGTCATTGTTATCATTATGGTGAATGAAAAGTTACGAACTCTGGATACTTTTCTCATGAAATATACGAACACAGGGTGGGAGAAAGCAAAGGGGAGGCCCTGGCCAAGCTGTTGAAAGGATTGGGGCCAGAGGGAAAGGGTGAAAGTTAAAAGTAGGAAGAGACTGCTAGGATGACAGTAATACTGGCCTACCACAGAGTGGTGCGGAGGGAAGAGAGCAAGTGAAACACACTTACCAAAAACTAATTTGCAGAGAGCATGGAGATTTGTGTCTGTGCGTTTTACACGAACTTATCCTTTTGGGAATGTTTGCCAGAGATGCAGGCATGTCACTGGTGTTTGGTCTTTTTAGACAGTGTCATATAAGGTTGCTGTTGGGTTTGTTTATTTGTTTGTTTGTTTTGACCACACATGCTCTTGCCGAAGAACAGACAGGATGCTGTCTGTGAAGAGAGGTGCCTCAGGTTGTTTTCTTCTAACAGGCCGACTTTACCTGTGCCGCCAAATGACATTTGTGTTTCCTTCTCAGTGTCCCCTGTTAAATCTGGTCAGATACCTGTCCTACCTAGGAGGAGTGCAATATTAAAGAGAGTAATATTAATGCCATCATGAAAATACTATTTACCCAGGCAAAAGTATATAATTTATTACCTCTACTATATACCTCTATTGTGTTTTGCACATATATTATCATTCAATCCATGCAAGTTATAGGTGGTAACATTTTACAGGGCAGAACTAAAAGGTTTGACAGATTCTATGACATATTCAAAGTCAAACACCCAGAAAACTCTCACTCAACTGTAGGTGGCTCCAGTGCCAGTGACGATTGGCAGACAAGAGAGGCTGTGCAGGCATTTATGTTCTCCCCCACATGATTCCTTGACCAAAAACTTGAGTACCACTTTCTGGGCTTGGTGATAGCAGGTGTTGGTGTGCTGCACTTCAGAGAGACAAATGGCAGTTCAGAGGTCCTCACCCACCCCCTTTACATTTGAACTTTAGTAACTTATGAGGGAAAAGGCAAGGACCTACATCCAGGATGACTCTATCCAGCAAAGCTATCACTCAGAATGGAAGGGCAGATAAAGTGCTTCCCTGATAAGGTCACGTTAAAGGAGCTCATCATTACAAAGCCCTTATTATAACAATTGAAATGTTAGAGGGACTTACCTAAGAAAAAGAAGATCAAAAACTTATGAACAGTAAAATAACAAGAAATTCATAACTATCAACACTGAACCTAAAAAACAAAAACAAACTAAGCAAACAGCTAGAACAGGAATTGAACCAGAGAAATGTAGATCATATGGAGGATTATCAGTGAGGAGGGGGAGGGGAAGAATGGGGGGGAAGGTACAGGGAATAAGAAACATAATTGGTAGGCTTAAAACAGACAGCAGAAGGTTGAGAATAGTATAGGAAACGGAGAAGCTGAAGAACTTACATATATGACCCATGGACATTAACTCAGGGGAAGGGGGGAATGCTGGAGGACTGGGGGGAGGAGGTGCAGGGTGGAGGGAGAATAAAGGGAAGAAAAAAAACTGGGAAAGCTATGATAGCAGAATCAATAAAGTATACTTTGAAAAAAAGAAACCAGGGCAATTCTTTGCCCTTGTAATAGGTAACAGTTGGGTTAGTGAGACACACTGAAATGTGTCTACAGTCTGTCATAAGTTTTGGGTGTGCTACTTCCACCCCCTGCACCTCCCAAGATAGAAATAGCACCTGGAAATTGACTGCTCAAAATAAGTTCTCTCTGAAATTTCATGCTTCTCAACAATATTACACAAATGATTTATTTTTCTATGAAACATCAGTGAAAATTCACAGCTACTACTACTCCTTCACTCCTACACTAGGCACCCTTGATTTAGGAGCTTTCAAAGCAGAAAGATGCTACAAAACATTGAGGCCAAACCTACCTTTTGGAGACCTGCACCAAATCTGAAGAGCTAAACCAACCTTTTGAAATTCAACACAGGGCAGAAAGCAGGATAAGAGACAATTTGTCCACATAGGTCTCCATCTCTTAAGCACCTATGCATCTTTTATCTCTCTTCTGCCCCCATTCCATTTATATAACCACCATGTAAAACATGTCCAAACTAGGTTGGCGCCACCCTTATTACCAGATGTAAGTCACAGCAGGAGAGTGCAGTGATGCAAACTCAATTCACTCCACAATGATCAGTAGGGCAGCGCTGATGGACGATACAGCAGTGGTGCTCCACAAACTCAGTTCCGTGGAATGCTCATCCCAGCAGAATTTAAGAACAGGTTTTCCAGCTCACTCCTGATACTTCTCAGCCTGATTCCTTCTCAGATGCCGCCTTTGCTTTCTGCTCATGGGGGGTTTCCACAAGTTCAAATGGACTTCCAGGCATTGCAAATAGATGAGGTTTTGGACAAAAAGTTCCAGTTTTCAGAACCTGTTTTTATAAAGGTGCATTGATTTGTCCAGAAACTCAGAATTACCATGGCTCCTTTCAGAATAACCACATTGTCCAGTTCAGCTCTAACAATCCAAGAAGAGAGAGATTTTTCCTTCTTTTTGTCCCAGAATCATCCAGAAAGATTGTTAAAACTATAGCTTCCTATGGTCCTCCCCAAGCCTATTGCACCAGAATCTCCAAGGGTAGAAACTAGGGATATCTGTTTTAACAAGCTGCCTACTTGATCCTGGTGAACATGCAAATTTAAGAAACATTGCTGTGCCTAAATTGGTAATATGAAAATCTGAAATCATGGTGCTAAACACTTTCTTTACAAGTTGGATCATTCCTGGAATATGTAATTATCCTAAGAGATGGCAGTTTCCTTTCCAGAAAGCTCCAAGTTTATACTTGAGGGCATTCAATTAGGAGGAGGCAGATTCTTATCCAGATCCTAACCCTGGTCATAATGAGATGAAGACGTAGAATATTTCCTCCCTTTTCCTACCCACTGTCATTCCTGGCCAAGAGCTGGCTGGCCATAAATGTAGTTGCTTTATTAATAAGAATCATATTCTATGTCAGTTTTTTTCACAATGAAATGACATGATTAGTTGGGCAGAAATTCTTAGAGGATTTAATGTCTTTACTTTCACAAGGAAAGACTAAATCTCTGCTTCCATGGAAAATATGTTGAACCCAAACACCTTGGGTCTAAGATTTCTGGGGTGAAAGTTCACAAAGTTAATATGACACTGAATACAACAGAGAAAGACCTGACTTACAGTGTGACCTGCTACCAGTTTAGAACTGAGCACACAGTGGTAGCTCTGAATTTACTCTGAGCCTCACTGGAGAGGAAGTTCAAAGCCAGTTAGCCACTAATGGGAAATTTAAGTTAACTTTCGACATCCCCTGTCTTCCCCTTTTTACTTCCATAATTGCGAGTTGAGTTTCTATACGCAAGCAGACAGCCATGGTTAAGTCCAGTTGAAATAGTGCCAACTGGCCAGGTCACACAGAAACCGATGCACAGTGACTGATAGAGGGCTGGAGAGAACTTTAAGTGGCCACACATAATGGGATTATCATCTTCTCATGATATAAGAGAATATTTAATTAAAATTTTTTCCAAAACATCACAAAATAGTAAACAGATTTATGAAAATTATTAAATTGCAAAGGTAATGTATAATAAAGAACTTTATTCACTGACACAGTCAGCAAATGTTTATTGAGCACCTATTAAATGGAAGGCACTGTGCTAACCACTGAGGTTCAAAAATGAATAAGAGACAGACTTGACCTCAAAGCGCTTTGTTTCTACTAAGAGGAAGACAAAAAAATTGCATAGGTATGCAATAGGGAATGTTATGACAATAGGTGGACAGGTAACTGTGGGGACAAAAGAGGTCATGGTCTCCAGTGGTCTTTGGAAAGAAGGCAGGAGATAGCCTGTGTTGAGTTTTCAACAAAGAGTAGATGTTCACTAAGCAGTTAAAGTTAGGAAAGACTTTCTGGGAAGCATGAACAAAAGTATAGACATAAAACATATGGCACAATTGGAAAATATCAAAGAATCTGGGACAACTGGAACACCACAGAGTACAAGGATGATTCTGAGGTAAGCAGGGGTTTTGTGAAGAGCTATGAATGATGTCCTAAGGTGTTGAGGCTGAATAGGGTACCAATCAAGAGTTTTAAGTCTTGAGAGTCTTAGAAAGCTCACTCTGGGTGAAATGTAGAGATTAAGTATAAATAAAGATGTGTTAGAGGTTCAAAACCAGTACGGAGGCCACTGCAATGATCTGGACAAGGTCACAGAGCCTCAGTTAAGGCAGAGGTAATGAAACAGATATGTGTACAGCTGTTAGAGCCACTAAGAGAGTAGAAATGATAAAATGACAAATCCTGACTGATCTTTTATTCTTCCAAGTAGTCAAGTTTTTTGCTTAAACAATTTCATGTGGAATATAAATGGATAAGGCAACTGTCTAAATTCAATTTCATTTCTCTGTTAAAGTATTTAAGAGCGCTGCTGAGCAGCAATATACTGGAAATGTAGACAAAACTGGACAGAAAATAAAAGAAGAACCCAAGGTAATGTAAAATAAGCAATTCTTGTTGTTTGCCAGTTGATGGTTGGGATACAGTTTGACTACAGAGGGAGTTTGGTGGGAGGAGGGGAGTAAATCATTCTATATCCTTTTGGTTGTGGTAGTCACATGACTCTTTACTTTTTAAAGAACTCACAGATGTGCATACCCAAACATGAATTGTACTGTGATTTTTAATGGGGAGGAAAGGCAAAAAAAATAGGCAATTCTCAATAATAAATCAGTTCATAGCAATTTGAGAAGGGAAACCTACTTACTCTTGGATATTCAGTCATTGAACAAATAATACACATTGGGCACATACTTCATGCCTGAAACCATGTGATGTGTTAAATACATGGTGGGGAGCAGGCTTCGTGCAGCCTGTGGTCTGGTGGAAAAGACAGCTATTAAATACACATTTCTGTCACTTCAGTTACAACTGTGATAGAAAGAAACAAAGAAGAACACATCACAAAAGCATGTAACAGGCTTCCCTGAAGTAGTCATGTGGAAGCAAAACACTGAATAATAAGTTTAAGTTGGTTGAAGGTAAAGGAGGGCGATCAAGGGTTCAGAACAGCCCTTGGGAAGAACCTGATGTAGCGCCCTCAGGTCCATGCAGACTTTCACACACTCACATGCAATCCTGATTACCCTCACAAACTTTCCTAGCCATTTACACATTATTGTACATTGCATTTCTCTCAGAAATCTTTTGTGCTGTGTAACAGTTTTACAGTGGAAACTGGCAAAGACTTTCTATAGATGTTTTGTCTCTATCACTTACCAGTTATGTCACCTCAAGAAAGTTATTTAACCTACTTGTTTTTCTCACCTGTAGACAGAATTATTAATAAGCAATTAGTATTTTAACATTGGGCTATTATAAAGAAAAAGTTGGTTAATAAAGCCTTATGAATAGCACCTAGAATGTAAGTACTTAATAATATTATTACTACTATTAGTATTATTAAAGACTCTCTTGCATTTCTTAGAGAGAAGAGATAGCTATTAGTCTCAATTTTTAGAAATGACACAGAGAAATTACACTCTACCTGAATAAACTACTTCCTATGAATGGGGACAGTGTCCTAAGCCATAGCATGGGATTCATAATGATTAAAAATGTTCTCTTAGGCCAAGAAAGAAGCTTTAGGGCTCCTCCTTGATAAATTCATTGCTTTTTACCTAATTTAATCCTTAAAAGCAAATCTTACACTTTCACTTCCAGGTGTGATGGAGCAACTGGTATTGGACTAGCCTTTCTGCTAAAAACAATAGAATTTGAGACAATATATGAGGAAATGGTTTTAAGTATTGGGCAACAGGAAACACAACACTGTGATCCCCAAGAGAGTAGAAATCCATAAAATGAACCCCATGATTTCCCTCGATCTGTACCAGGTACAATTATCCAACCATGACATAGCAAGCTGGAATCCAAGCCTGGCACAGTGGTCCTGCTGAACTGTAGAGGCAGATATCAGAATCCAGGAATGCTGAAGCAGTCAGAATCTGTGCGGCAAGGAACCGTAAAGGAAGGAAGGTATATTAGGGACAGAGAAAGGGAGAGTCCTAGAAGTTGTGCAGAAGATTCTCTATGAATCCTTGACTCAAGACTACAATGCACATGCCCATGGCAAGAATACCGGAGGCTTGTAATCACTATGGAGAGCAGTCACCATAGAGACAAGAGCAGAATACAGATACTTGATATCAAACAGTGTTAGCAGACATTGAAGTTCTTCTGGTCAAGGTGGCAAGACATTGTTCTAAGCTTATTAACACACATTTATCTGAGATACCAGAAAAGATCAGAACCATGCTCTAGGGTAAGGTTTCCTTCAGGCCCACCCTAACAAATTCTAAAGCCAAGCCTTTAGAAGATCTGCAGTGAAAAGCAAATTTGGAACTTGAGACTTGCCAAGAAAAAGGAGCTTGCGAAACACATTAAGATCTCCAAAGAAGAGCCCTAGCAAAGCATCAAGACAAGCCTAAACAAGTACAAGGTAATTAATTAACCAGTAAATGAGCTGCCTCATAGAAGAAAAGGCAACACTTCTCAAAGGAAGATAACAATGTTCAGTATACAATAAAAAAATTACTAGACATAAAAAAAAAGCAAACATGACCCATAATCAAGAGAAAACACTGGCCCCATCCATTACTAAGATGATGGATTTAGAAAACAAGAACTTTAAAGCAACAGCTATAAATATGGTTCAAATAAATGGACTTAATGAGTAACAAGACAGGAAATCTCAGCAGAGAAGTGTAAACTATAAAAAACAGCTAAATAAGTTTAGAACTGAAAAGTACAATAGCAAAAAGTTCAAGTAGATCAGAGATGGGGGAAGAAAGTGATGAACTTGAACATAGAAAGAGAGATCTGTAGACATTATCCAAACTAATTAATAAAAAGAAAAATATACTCAAAAAATAAACAGATCCTTAGAGACCTGTAGGGAAACAGAAAATGGTCTAAATGTGTGTAATTAAAGACCCAGAAAGAGAAGAACATGAGAATGGGGCAAAGTAGACGTTTTTCAAGAGAAATGACAAGAAGGCAAGCCACAGGCCAGGAGAAGATTTTGTAACACAGATATCTGACAACTAACTTACATCCAGAATGTATTTTTAAAATTTTACAACTTAATAATAATACAAACAATTTAATTATTTTTTAATATGCAGAAGACCTGAACAGATGCTTCACTAAAGAAGACATATGAATGGCTAGTAAGCACAAAAAGAAATGTTCAACATCACTAGTTACCAGGGAATTGCAAATTAAAGCTATAATAAGACACTGTTGGAAAGGCTAATATTTTAAAAGACTGACAATACCAAGTATTGAGGAGGATGAAGAATAGTTGGGTCTTTTTTACATGGCAATTGAAAGTCTAGGTATAATGACTTTGGAAAACAGTTTTGAGAGTTTCTTTTAAAGTTAAGCATACACTTATCATATGAACCTGCTATTTCTCTCCTAGGTATTTACCAAAATGAAATAAGAATACGTATCCACATAGCCCTCATCTGTGTGGTTGAAGCATCATCCTGTAGACAGAAAGGTCACAGGTTCAATTCGCAGTCAGGGCACATACCCACATTGCAGGTTTGATCCCCGGTCAGTTGCATATGAGAAGGCATCCAATCGATCTCTCTCTCCCTCTCTCTCTCTCTCTCTCCTCCCCCACCCCCCTTCTCTTTCTCTCAAAGCAATGAAACAATGTCATTGGGTGAGGATAAAAAAATAATATATAGCCACATAAAGACTGTTCATAGCAACTTCATTCACAATAGCTAAAAACTGGAACCAAATGTCCACCAATAGGTGAATGGCTAACAAATGGCCATTAACACAATAAAATACTACTCAGCAATAAAAATATAAATCAATAAGTGCAACAATGTAGATGAATCTCAAAAACATTATGCTGAGTAAAAGAAGTTCAATGCCAACAAGCACATACTGTGTGATTCCGTTCATATGAATTGCTAGAGAGACAAAACTAAGTTAAGCTATGGTGACAGAAATTGAACCAATGGTGACCTGGAGCAGTGGGTGGAAGGAGGGATTGCCTGCAAAGAGGTATGCACAAGGGAACTTTCCTGTGTGAAGAAAACGTGCTACATCTTGATTGTGGTGATGGTTACATGGGTGTATACATTTATTGAACTATACACTTAAAAGGTATGAATTTTATTGTATGTAAATTATACCTCACAAAGTTGATTTTTAAAAGGATACTTACCTCACTATTTAAATTAAAAGTCTCATCTTTATCATCATTATGTAATGAGTCATTCGACAACAAATTTTATGAGGAACAAGTCTATTATGAATCACACGCAAGCACCCTAAATGAATGTCTAACCATTCATTTGTGTGATATGAGCATGGCTGGAGGAATAAATGCCCCTTAGAATAATAAAACCCCTGCCTATCATCTCTAATTCCAGGCTGCAGAATGAATTGTAACTTTACAAGAAGGAATTGTAACTTTCTTAGGAAGATGAGAACTAAACAGATGAGAATTTAAATTGTTATATGTCAATTACAATGCAACAGAACTGAAAAAAAAAAGAATAGCAAGCAATACATAAAATTTTAGTGTGAGCACATGTCCTGTGCTACCTATTATATTAGTTTTCCACTGCTACACAACAAATGATCACCAGCTGGGCAGCTTGAAACACCCCCAGTTCAGTTTTTCATGGGTTGGCAAGCCAGAACTCAGTGGGCTTAGCTGTATTCTCGGCAAGGAGTGTCACAAGGCCCAGTCAAGGTGTCAGCTGGGCTGGGCTCTTATCTGAAGGCTCTGGAGAAGAATCTCTTACCAAGCGTATTTAGCTCATTGGCAGAATTCACTTCCTTGGATGTGCAGGACTGAGATCCGGTTTTCTTTCTAGCTACCTAGAAACCACCTGCACTTCATTCATGGCTGCCCTCCTCCCTCTTCAAAGCCAATAAAAATGGGTTGAGTCCTTCCCAGCTTAGACTCTGACTTCCTGTCAGCCAGAGGAAACTCTGCTTTTAAAGGGTTCATGTGACTGGATCAGGTGAACCTGGATAGTAAGTTCAACTGATTAGTAACCTTAATTACATCTGAAAAAATCAATTTTGCCATTTCACATAACATAATCATAGAAGTAACACTAGGGGCAGAGATCATGGGGAAATCACAGAATGCTATATTCCACCCAGCACCACTGACTTTCTTTGTGTCCCTAGAAATAGCATTCTGAAGTTGTTTTTAAAGTGGTTTTTAAAAATGAGTGCTGCCAGTCAGTGATTCAGAACCTGCTTTCCAGATTACAATTATTAAGAATGGGATACCACAGAAAATACCAGATTTAAAGTTAGAGGAACTGCGTTTACATCCCAAGAATTCAGGAAAGAGAGAAGTCAATGAGTTGTGGAAAAGAAAAAATACAAAGCAGCTTGCTAGAGGAAGTGGCATCTAAGCAAAGTTCTAGGAGGCACAGAATTTGGGTAGGAGTGAGCGTGACTAGAGACAGGAATGGACAGGGCATTGGCTGAGCAGTGAGGAGGCCTGCCCGCGAGCCTGTTGGTGCGTGTCAGGGGGTCAGGGGGGTATAGTAGAAGACAAGATATAGACAGGGGAAGCAAAAGTAAAGGAGGCTTTTAAACCAGGGCAAGAGTTTGCATTTGATTCAGTAAGCAATGCTGAGTCTTTGAAAACCTTTCTATAAGAGTATGCCAAATGGTTGGAAATTTGGGGGTTGGTGAGAAAAATGAGAAGATTAGAGGAAAACCCATTAGAAAGCTATGGGGGCCAGAACTGCTTATCTAATAGAGATGTATACAGACATTCCATGATGGGTGGGATGGGTTTTCACCTGTTCCAGAAAAAATTAAAGGGAAGAAACAAGAATGGCAAAATTGTTTTGTAATTGACAAAGCTTAATAGTATGTACGAGAGGGTTCAATACACTATTCTCCCTACTTTTGCATTGACTTGAATGCCTCCATAACAACAAAAAGTTTATGTTCTTTGCAGTAATCCAGGAGTGAAGTCATGAAAACCTAGACATGGGTGATGGCAGGGAAAAGAGAAAACATGACTAATTCAACAGACATTTTGACCTCGGTAACAGATTTGATATAACTTCAGCTAAAAAAAAAAATCTGACTCATTCATACAGCCTTGAAAATAGAATAATGTTGTAAAAGGAACCATTCACTTTCAATAAATTCCTGAACTTTTTAAATGAAGTACCTAATTAGTCTGTATGATTGGAATGTGTATGAAAATTTATAATCTATTTAAGTTAAATTTCTGTATATAGATCTCTTTCTCCGTCTACTACACTATAGGAGACCATTCTGTATGGCATGGGCCCAGCTCCCACTCAGATGCACAGGACCCACGCCCACGGATAGGTTCTCCCGTGGGGAATCAGGCCTGCAATGTGCCTAGGCTGCTTTAAGTCTTGCTCTTGCTAAAAAACTCCCTCACCCTGAATTAAGGACATTTACTGCAAAGTAACTTCCTAAACTGCATGCTAAACCTTCCAAGAATGAGTGTAACCAAATCAACCACTTTTGCCCTTTCATTTGCAAACATCCCTCTTCTGTGATGTGATTAGCAGCATTGGCTCCTTTGTTTTCTGTAAAAGGTAACCACCTAAAGCGAACCTGTGCACAGTAAATGAAGACCATCATGTAATGTGCCCAGAAGCCTAATAAAGACCTGTCATGGCAAAGGCCGTGGCTTTTGCTCCACTTGAGAGAAAATCCATGCTATCCCTTTTCTTCCACCAGACTCAGTAGTCTGTGTGAATGTCTCATTTCATCTATAATGACGCAGACACTGTGGGCCAGTGTCTGCATCACTACACCACACTAGAAAACTGGACAGATTTTTATCAAATTTAGGGGGTCCATTTGAAAAGTTTTGCCAATTAAAATACAGCTTTATTTGGTCTACACAAAAAAAATCATTTTATGGGGCCTTTAGAGGTGTCTCATTTTTTTAAGACACATTAATGCAATATATTGCTTTTAAAGTTTTCTGCAGTTTGAGTTCAGAAATTGACCTTTTTAAAAATTTTTCCAGGACTCTCTTGGGTAGAAGCACTCAAAATGTCCAAATGCTTACTTGTTGTCCCAAGTGATATATTTTAAATTTTCTTGATATAGACATAAGAAGTTACACCAGATAAAATTGCTGTGCTGAAGATAAAGAATTCTTATTTCCATATCTTCAACAACCTCAAAATGAGAATTTCTTTAAAATTTTCATGTAATTCTAGAAGGAATACTTCTTGGGAGCAGAACAGGGGAGACAGGTTTTTAAAGATAATGGAAGTGATATCTGATGTAGAACACTCATAGAGCCAATTTGGAAAGACAGGCTCTCCACGGGCAGGCCGCTACTGAGTCAAACGCCCAGACTAAAGCCGAGAGCGCCAGAAGAGAAGGGCAGTTCACTTCCAGCGCAGCCGAAACCTGAGGCTTCCGTGAGAGCCAGTCAAGAGGTACCCACACTCTTGTATGAGCACTTAAAATTAACATCTTGCCTAAAAGTCATTTGGCTATAAACACAGAGAAAAGGCCACGTGGATTAAGATACCACAAATTGAAAAAATAAACTGTGATTTCAAACTTAAGCTCTAAATCAATTAAGCTAAGGGATATAGTGTTATTTTACAATCTGAAATGTGTCTCCATTATCAAATCCAAAGGTACTAAAGCTATTTCAACAAGAAACACATGCTGGATCCAATTACCAACCAAGTCCCAAGGGCTACAGAAACATTTATTTTCAGATTAATAGCCAGACCCAGTCACTTAAAAAGCTCTGACTGGTGTGGCTCAGTGGGTTGGGCATCGTTCCACAAACCGAAAGGTTGCCAGTTGGATTCCTGGTCAGGGCACATGCCTGGGCGGTGAGCCAGGTGCCCAGTTGGGGGCATGTGAGAAGCAACTAATTGACGTTTCTCTCACATATCAATGTTTCTCTCCCTCTCTTCTCCTCTCTCTAAAAATAAATAAATAAAATACTTTTAAATGGCAATATCTAGACCTAAAACAACATATTACAATGAAGTATGGAAAGTGAATAATATTTATTGTCTAAAACCATGTATTTCCTTAAGCTGGCCCTTCACTTTCAAATATCTGCACTTTCCAGTAAGTGGCTACTCTGGTGTTATCATTACAAGGTCTGATGCTTTAAAAGACAGGCAAACAGTTTAATTTGTGATCATGTCGCTTCCCACACAAGCAACTCTAGGTAGCGTGACCCAAGGTAAAGGGACGCAGGTTTATTCACATGTGTACCAGAGAACAGAATGACTAATGATAATGAAAGAAGCTTTGTTGTAAGATTCAAATAACTAAATCTCTTGTAATCATTAAAATAATTTTTAAATTTCAGCTCAATAATTATTTTATTATTTCTACTGAAGTTTGTGAATGTTAAATGAGTCTCCTGGTCAATGCCAAATATAGCTAATAAATAATACAGCTAAATGAAATGGAGATGATATACCATCCATTAAATCAATAATTATGTAAAAAGATGTTAACAGATTCTGAAGACAGATTATAGGGTTTCTCAGAAAGAAGTACTCATCTTAATCACTTTGTAACAGGAAAAATGGTAGCAGAAGAGATTACAAAGCCTCCTTCCCCAGTATAAAGGGCAAAATGGTATCCCCCAGAAGAGGTATGTCCACGTCCTAATCCTAACAACCTGTGAACATTACTTCATTTGTAAAAAGGGTCCTTGCACATGAATTAAGAATTATCTAGGTGGGCCTTAAATCCAAAGACAAGTGTCCTTATAAAAGACACACAGAGGACAGACAAAGGGAGGAAAGGAAGAAGCCATGTGAAGACGGGGACAGAGACTGGAGCTGCACTGCCACAAGCCAAGGAATGCACGGAGCTGCAGAAACTGAAGCAAGAAAGTAAGGGTTCTCCCCTAGAGCCTCAGGAGGGACAGCAGTCCTGCTGACACCGTGATTTCAGATGTCCGGCCTCCAGAACTGTGAGGGAATAAATTTCTCTGGTTTTAAGCCACCAAGTTTATGGTAATTTGTTACAGTCTTAGGAAACTAATACACTTGAAGATTAAAAACCAGAATGTCCTCAGGAAATTGTTTTCTGAAAGAAAAACAAAACTGATTAGGTGATTCCTGATCTCTCCTTCAAAACTACTGGCAGGTTTTGTAACATGGAATGCAACATGCCCTGGGCATTGTAGGCATTCATCGGTTTGCTACCTCATCCTGATGAGTATTCCAGCAACCTATTCTGTTACACTACATGACTTCTACCAAGCCACAGACACCCTACAAAGTCTGCATTTTCTGATTTAGACTAAAACTGTGCACTAAAACCATGTTCACATATACCTACCAAGAACCTGAAAACCCTGGAAATTCTGATTTAGAAAGTCTGGTGTGGGAACAAGCCATTTGCATATTTAATAAGCTTCATAAAAGATGGTATTGTCCACCAAAGTCTAAAACCTTGAACCTAAGGCATTCAGCAGTTGGACTTACTCTATGCTACTCTCCAAACCCACTTGGGTTGATGGGCAAGGGGAACAGTATGATGGCAAGAACAGGAGGCACAAGGCTGGAGGACAGAGAATACACATAAGAAAGCTAAACAGGCCCTGGCTGGTGTGGCTCAGGTGGTTGGGCATCAGCTCACAAAGTGAATGGTCACTGGTTCAATTCCCAGTAAGGGCACGTGCCTGGATTGTGAGCCAGGTCCCCAGTTGCAGCCACAGAAGAGGCAACTGATTGATGTCTTTGTTGCACATCAGTGTTCCTCTTCCTTTCTTTCTCCTTTCCTTCCCCTCTCTCTAAAAATAAGTAAATAAAATCTTTAAAAGGGAGGGAGGGAGGGAGGGAGGGAGGGAGGGAGGGAGGAAGGAAGGAAGGAAGGAAGGAAGGAAGGAAGGAAGGAAGGAAGGAAGGAAGGAAGAAAGGGCTAGACAGAAGTTCCAGTCAAGATGGAAAATAAGTAAATGCTGTGCGTGCCTCCTCCCATGACCACATCAACATTACAGCTAAATGATAGGACAATCAACCTGGAGAACCATTTGAAGACTCACTGAACAGAAGTCTTATAACTAAGGATATAAAGAAACCACAACAAAACTGGTAGGTGGGGCAGAGACCCTAAATAGGCTGGTGCCACACCCACATATGATGGTTGAGAATTGGGAGAGATATCTTAGCTGCAGAGGCTCACCATGAGAAGCAAGTTGTCCCAGCCCCACATGGGGTCCCCAGTCTGGAGCACCAATGCAAGGAAGAAAAACCCATACAACATCTGCCTGTGCAAATCACGAGAGATTCTGTCCGTCTTGATAAGACAGAAGGCTGCTGGAAACCCAGGTGTCCTCCTAAAGGGCCTTCTCACAGATTCACACTCACTCTTTGGAATTTACCCTGGGGTCTAGCAGAGGGACAACAGCTCAGGAGGCGCCAGAGATATACAGTGAAAAATTGAGTTGTGTGGCTTCAGGGCGAGTTCTGGAGGGACAGCCACCATTGTCCCTGTGTTGAGCACTCCTCTCACACAGCCAGCAGCTGGACACCACTTTTCCTCTGTTCAGCCTTCCCACATGTGGCCAAATCTGAATATGTATTAGCTTGGTGAACACCACTTGCTCCACCCAGATGACTCTCTGAGAGCCCACCCTACCCAACTCAGACACAGTAAGAGGATCTTTTGTTACCAGACAGCTGGCTTTGGCCTGTGTGCCGTCATTTTTAAAGCTTTCAAAGGTCTGCCAGCTCCAGGCAGGCAATGGCTGGTTTCAGTGTGGGCTGTGCCTTTTTTGAGTGGCCCAAGGCTAAGCACTGGTGCTAAGTCTAAATATGCATTTACAGGGTGACTACTCAGTGCACTGTGGTGTCTCCCTGAGATCCTGCCTCACCCAACTAAGTACCAGCCAACGCTCTTTCAGCAGCTGAGCCAGCAAGCAGCCAGCAGGCAGTGTCAGATCTCAAGTACCCTGAGCCTTTTGTTGAGTGGCCCCAGACCTGGTATTGGTTTGCAGTATGGCCTCTCCCACATGCCTCCAGGTCTAACACAAACAGCTAACAACTGCAGGTCACTTTGTGGCCCCTACAGGGTAGCCAGGCCTGGTCACAGGCATCTGACATTGACCTGCACTGGAACCCCTCCCAAGAGGCCCCAGAACCAAAATACCCAGTGGCTGGCTTCATACCACAACAAAGCACCACCCAATTAGCTCCACAAATGGCACACCCAAAGAATGGTCTTGGCATGCACCAGAGCCCACCTGGGTGAATCCCAATCCATGGGATCTGCCCCTGAACAGCAGTTAGTATGTTGTGCTCATGGCCAATCTGAGGGTCAATCCTACCCACTGACATGCCAATGGTAATTAAGGCTCAATTACAATAGGAGGGCACACACAACCCACACAAGAGACACTCCTGAAGCAATCGGCTCAGGTCATCAGGGAGACTGCACCACTGGGTCCTACAGGATACTTCCTATATAAGGACACCATGCCAAGACTGAGAGACATAGCACATCTACCTAGTGCACAGAAACAACACATAGTCAGCCAAAATGAGGAGACAAAGAAACATGCTCCAAATGAAAGAACAGAACAAAACTCCAGAAAAGGAACTAAATAAAAGAGAAGCAAGCAATCTACCAAATACAGTGTTCAAAATACTGTTTATGAGGATGCTTAATGAACTTAATGAGAACTTCAACAAAGAGAGAGTAAGCGTGGAAAAAAAAGGACATAGAAACCATAAAAAACAACCAGTGAGAAATAAATACAATAAGTGAAATAAATAATACACTGGAAGGAATCAGCAGCAGATAAGATGAAGCAAAAGGCTGACTCAGCTATTTGAAAGACAAGGCAGCAAAAATACCCAATCAGAACGGAAGGAAGGAAGGAAGGAAGGAAGGAAGGAAGGAAGGAAGGAAGGAAGGAAGGAAGGAAGGAAGGAAGGGAGGAAGGAAGGGAGGGAGGGAGGGAGGGAGGAAGGGAGGGAGGAAGGGAAAACACTACCCACATATCAAATTGGA